>CM060962.1:201442335-201464835 GCA_030765045.1 Tenodera sinensis | reverse complement strand
TTATTATTATTATTATTATTATTATTATTATTATTATTATTATTATTATTACGCATAGGATTATACAAAATTAAATCAGTAGGAAAGGAAAAGGCAATTGAGTGGAACCGTTACTGGACTTTGTGTGTGTGTTTGTGTATGTGTGTGTTTGTGTGTATTAGTAGGTGGTATACAATTCCCGTTCCAAGTCCTTGCACTCTGGTTCCTTTCTCGAGTGACTTATAGCCTTCTCGCTTTTATAAACTCTCCATATAACTCCATTCAGATTTAGATTCAAATTATTTTATTAAAAGAATTTTGTCTGGTGCTGGTACATGGGGCCCAGCGTACAGACTTAATTCATCATTGGATTACAATTTTTTTATATTTACAACAAATATACATTGGGTTTTAAGAAAACCCATGCAGTGATCCTCTTTTGGGCCACCGAGAACAGTTCTCTTGTGTATAGTTCTTGGGTATGTGTTTATATTTTGTTTTTGTCTTTTTTCGCTTTTTTCTTGCTATATACAAATTTTTTTACACACATGCATTCTCTCATTCACTCTGGCATATCATGTGATATGCCCTCATGCACGCACACACATATACATACACGCACGCACACTGGGCACTTCAAGTGAGCGTTCCGCTCGCACATGTTTGCTGGGCACACGTAACTATGCGTCCCAGCTATTATAACAAAGGACTATATACACACGTTAACTATATACACTATATATACACTATGTACACTCCGCGGTTATCCTGGGCGGGGCAGGGTGCAGCTCCTGACCTGTTCCCTGGGGTGCAGGCCTCTAAGGTAGCGTGTGTGCGGCCCTGGGCCGTGTTTGCGTGGACGCGCATCAGTCGGTGAGCCGAGTGACGTTTAAAACATTTTAATACGAGCATGCTTCCGATGCTTCGGCTCACCTTTGCCGCTGTTGGCAATGACATAATTGTCGTGGTTTCTGATGCGCGCCCACGCGGCAGTGGCCCTTTTTGTAATTGCCTCGGGTATGGATGGGGTCTGGGTTTCTTGGTGAAGGGTTTGATTAGTGGTTAGGATGGGAGCAGAGAGGATTTTTCGGAGGGAGAGGTTTTGGAGGGTTTGGATGGTCTTCAGGGCGGTTTTTGAGGCATTTGCCCAGGCCACACACGCGTATAGAACTACCGATAAAATAAAAGCTTTATACAGGACGAGTTTGGACTTCAGTTGCAGCTGTTTGCTGCGGAAGATGGGCGCGCATAACTTTAGCCGCTGTCTGCCTTTGTTGGCGCTATTTTTTATGTGGGTGGACCAGCACATTGTGCGGTCCAAGGTAACCCCTAAGTATTTAACTTGCCGACGGCAATGCAATACCTGACCACCGACCGTTAGGTCCATTGCCAAAGTGTAATGCCGCTTAGAGAAATGAATCAGCTGGCATTTGTTGGGATTAATTTTGATTTTCCAGTCATGTTGCCATGAAAGGAAGTTGTTAACATAACGTTGCATTTCTGCAAGGCCAAAACGGGGATTTCTATGGTGGTTGTATATTGCAGTGTCGTCGGCGTACATGGCGACCTTACATCTGGCGTCCACTGGGAAATCATTGGTGAATAATATGTACAAAAAGGGGGACATAATTGCCCCTTGTGGGACGCCAGCCCGCATCACTCTCTCCCGTGAGGTGGAGCGGCCCACTTGGACGTAAAATTTCCGTTTTTCTAAAAAATTGTGCAGAAAATATTGATAATTTTGAAGAGCCGGGAAATTGTGGTGCAGCTTATAAATAAGGCCATTGTGCCAGCACCGTTCGAATGCGGCTTCTACGTCCAGAAATAGCGCCAACGTTGAAGTCCCATTGTTAAATTGCTCTGTTACGTCATCAGTCTGAGAAGCTGTAAATCAGTAGAATGTCCTTTTCGAAAACCAAACTGTGAATTTGATAGTTCATGAGATTCCGAAACTTGTTTTGGAGTCGAAAAAGTATAAGTTTTTCGAGCAATTTACCAATAGTAGACAAAAACTAATGGGGCGGTAGTTTTGCGGTTGCCTGGTGCTTTTCCCTTGCTTTGGGAGCATAATTATCTTGGCTCGTTTCCAGGTAGAGGGGAAATAGCCTTGCTGCAGACAGGCGTTAAAAATTTTAGTCAGTTGCACCAGGGCTTTTCTTGGGAGATGCTTAAGTTCCTCATTAGTCACTTTGTCTGGGCCGGCAGCTTTCCCATTAGGTAATTTCCTAATGAGCTTGTAAACTTCCTGCGGTGTCATGATGGGTAGTTGTTGCTCTTGCTTCTGCGCCACCCAGGTTTGTACCCATGTCTGTACCTCCCGTTCTATATCTCGGTTGGTAACTGGGTTTTCGCTGAATCTATCTTCAAGACAGTCAGCGAAGACCTCGGCTTTCTCCTGTTCGGAGAAGTGCAGGCCGCCATGAGTGTGCAGCGCCTCAGTTGCGGAGTTGACGTTCGTGGAGACTTTAAATGCCTTTAATAATTTCCACAAGGAAGAGTCCGAATGGGTGGTACTCAGCATTTTGTTTTCCCACTGTTCAGTTTTGTTAATTTTAATTTGATGCCGAATGATGTTGCGCAGCCATTTTGCTAGCACTTTATATTCAGGCTGACGGGTGTACCGCCACAGTCTTGTCAAGCGTCGTCTCCGCGCAATGAGTTGCTCTACCTCGGGGTACGTGCAAAAACCGGGTGGTCTTGTGGTGTAAGTGGTAGCGCTTCTCTTGGCCGTGTGTAGCGAGGCAGTGAAGTTTTCAATGGCGACATCTATGTCTGCCTCGCTATAGTATGACAGCCTGGGTTGCGCCATTCCGTGCATTTCCATGGTGAACTTATTCCAGTCGGTCTCAGCCCTCCTTCGAGGCCCAGAGGCACCGGCCGGAATGCCACCCTGTATATCGAAATGCACGGGAAGGTGGTCAGAGTCCAGGCTGTGATACACTGTAAAGGTAGTTAAAGGTGTCGCATTTTTTGTTAGTACGAAGTCCAAAATTTCGGGGTCAAAGTGCCCCGATCTGTGCCAAAATGTGGGATCTGGGGGAAGGTGTACCTCTTAGTCGTCATTATCTGTTATAAATTCAACCAGGAGATTTCCAGCCGCGTTTGCCCGGCGTGGAAACCACCAGGGGTGCCGAGCGTTGAAATCTCCTGCAATTATAACGTGCTCCTCTAAAGCGAGGATTTGTTCGAGGTCATGTATGAAATTTAAGGAGTTGGGGGGCCGATAGAGCGCTACCAGCATCACCGTTTGATTATTTACACGGGTTTTAAGTGCTGTGCACTCTAACGCTGCCATTGCAGGTAGCGTAACAGAAGCATGAGCAACAGTGTTTCTGAGCAAAATAGCAGTCCCTCCCCCCTGTCTGCCAGTTCTGTCATTCCGAAAGATTTGGTACCCCTGGAGCTTAAAAGAGTGCTCGTGCTGTAATTTTGTTTCGCAAATGAATGCGACATCAATTTTGTTACGCCGCAGGTAGTTTTCAAGTTCGTGTTGCTTCCTGTGGATGCCATCTGCATTCCACAGGAGTGCGCGAGTTAAAGTTATGCCTCCCCTTGAAATTGCCATTTACTCGAAGAGAGTGGTTACCAAGCATATGATGGCTTCTAGCTTCTCCATGGTATCGTTGCAGCTTTTTAATCTTGCGATTATGGGCCGCAACTTTGGTAGTAGAACTGGGAGGTTTAAATCCTTGAAGAGGCTGAACATTTCTTTCAAACCTCCCAGGTCACTGGTGGGTGCCTCTAAGGGCTGGGGTTGTGGAGGGGGACCATATGGTGGTTGCTCGGGAGCATTTCGCCCTCCGGCGGCTCCTGCAAAAGAGGTGCCGTTTTGGACCAGGGCCGGGTGGCGGATGGGGCGTGGCCCTGGTTGAGTACCAGGAGAGTTCCTGGCAGCGGCGGCCAGTTGACGGCGGTGGCGTTCCATCTTAAATGTCTCGCACCCCCTGTAGCTGGCAGGATGCGCTTCCCCACAGTTCGCTCAGTGGGGTACAGCGTCCTCCTTGGCCTTCTTCGGGCAGTCAGCTAGGCGGTGGAGGCCACCGCAAAGAACACACCGGGAGGTCATGTGACAATTTTTGAAGGTGTGGCCTAATTGTTGGCAGTTAAAACACTGCGTGATGTTTTGGAAGGTTTTTAAGACCTCCACGGTGACCATCATATGGCACACTTCTCTTTCCTGTATGAGCTTCTGATTATCGGTAGTTGTATTTACGCTTACCTGGTAATTCGAAAGAGGCCTACCGCGGGACACCATTTGTCGCACCTGAACGCCGGTGTATCCCTTCTGCTCCAGGTCCTCCTTTATGTAATCCATATAACTCCATGATTTTTTTTTTCAAGTGGAGGAAAAATCCATTTACGGAGCCCCATGCGCTGGGATGGCACAGAGGGGGACTGTGGGCCTCACCCGGAGGTACTACCCACTAAAAAACCTCCACCGGTTAGAATTCAGGGAGGATAGGTAAGGCAGTACCGCTGTTGCACCTGCGGATTCAAGGAGCGGTTTTGTTGGCTGGCCGCAAGGGCCGAAGCCAGGTGAGATGATGCCAGGACGTACACTTGGCCGAGGCCCTGAGTACGCCCTTGGGAAGTCAGGTGGGATAGTAAAGGAGAATTTGGTGAAGGATTTAAAAGGAATTGTCTGGTGATTTTCAATACCGCCGACGTCCACGAGTGGGTTGCGTCGGAGGTGCTGTAGTGGCCCCGTAGGGGGCGGCGACTGTTGGGTATCCCTCCTCCAGCATCGTCTGTAGAGCTGCCACCGCTTCCTTGACGAGCTTTCGGAGCGATAGAAGTAGCTCGTTCAGTTTTGAATCCAGGGTCCTCTGGTGTCCCGACACATCGAGCTTGGTAGGCATAAGAGCCTCCGTGCGCGATTTGTAGTAGTCCACGGTGTCCCTGAAGTCTTTGAAGATTTCTTCGGCGCTGTCGAATCTTGCGTGAAGGTTGGCGATCTCTGCCTGGAGGTCCTCCAGCTTCTGGAGGATTACCGTAGCAGAGGTGGAGATCTCAATCTGCATGTCGTCGGCTTTCTTGCTCTGGTCACTACTGTCTTGCGGCAGGGAGGCCCTGCACTGACCGGTGGTGACCGCGGCTTTCGGCTGAGACGGTGTTGGCGTTTTTCTCATCAGGCAGCAAGCTTGCCCGGTGAAGTGATCATGCCCCCAGCAGGAAGCGCAGAAGCGGCGACGTCTGGAGAGGTCGTGCTGGGTGCAGGAGGCAGTGGTGTTAGGTGCCCCACAGTAGTGGCACCGTGGAGCTGCGGCACATCCCGCTTCGTTGTGCCCGTACAGGCAGCAGCGACGGCAGGGTGGAGTGAATTCCGCCCGGCTCGGTTCAATCCGTAAGGACTCCCCGAGAAGTTCCAGGCCGGTGTCGAGTGCTGCGTCGTAATGCGCATTTACGGTGAAGAAGAGGCGCACTAGCGGAGTGGGGCCTCTCTTAGACTGTATGCGTGTGACCCTCGAAATTGAGGGCCACAGTTTCGCAGCATAGCCTTTGAGAAGCTGCGTCGGCAGGTGATGCGGGATGCCCACCTACACGGCACTGTATGTGCCACGGTGTTGTGTACGCGATCCCGGTGAAGCTGTGGTTTTGTCGGCGGAGGTCTGTGGTGTCTCTTCCGGTATCGTCTGACTGGACTGGCCGGCCGAGGCGGTGCTGACTGGTCCGTGCGTTCGGCTGGAAACCGGCGCCGGGGGTGGAGAAGTTCTCTCCTCAGAGCGCGTCGAGCTGGGCGAGCCAGTTGAGGCGGTGTTGCTGGAGCTGTTTCGCGGCTTCTTAGCTACGGATGTAGCAGGAGTAGCCGGTGTGGTCCTCTTCTTAGCACGGCGGTTTTTTCCCATGTTGTCAACTCGAAGTCTCGAGGCGAAGTGTTCCATGATGCCAGACGCCAGTTCGAGTCGAACGGAGGTGAGGTGAATGTTCGCCCGGTCGAGTGTCTTTACCGCAGTACCTAGCCGTCATACGGCTTTACCTGCGTGATGGTTTTGACGGTGTCACTACAGGGAGGAGTCCAGGAGTCCAGGAGTGAGTACTAGTCGTCTGGGTTAACCCAGGCGGATGGTAAGGTGGCCACGGTACCTATCCGTTTAAATACGGATTTACCCGTGTGGTGGTGTAGGTTGGTATATGTAGCAGGCTTTTTGTCTTTGTAATGTCTGATGGTGCAGGGTGGGTTCCTGTATTGTCACCGGCGGCGGGATCTGTCGGATCTTGGATGTCTAGCCATCCAAGCGACCATTTCCCTACTGATTACTTCGTCAGCCATGGCCGACGAGCAATGCAGTGCCAGTGACAGGAAACCGAGGGGAATAGGTGATAGGTGTGGAGGATGATGAAGGCAAAGCGGTACCTACCAGCCAAGGGCGTCCTTGGGTACACGGTAACTCTGTCTCCGCCTAGGGAGGCGATGGTCATATTGCCCCAGGCTGTTCACCAGCTGGTTTGGGTGAGGTATGAGTTTGTCATACATTGCGCGAGTCCTGTCCCGCACTACGTCCACAATGTATGGGATGCCGGAATGAGTGTGAAGGATGTGTGATGGAAACCTACGGTCGGTACCGTAGATCATCCTAAGCGCCCTGTTCTGCACGGTCTGCAGCCTGCGGATGGTGGAACGAGCCACCGTACCCCAGACCTCGCACCCGTACAGGATCAGGGGCGGGACGATCGCACGGTACAAGCGTAGTTTCAGGTATGTGGGCATGGTTGATTGGAGTATGGGATATAGCTGTCTCAGGGCGCCATGTCCCTGACCGACCTTTGTTCTGACATGTGGAGTGAAGGTTAGACCACGGTCAAGTAGTACCCCCAGGTATTTGGCAGAGTTAACCCAAGGGATTCTTCTCCGCCGCACTGCCAGGGATACACCCGGCCGCCAGTTTCGAACTTTGCCCAGTAGTAGAGCCTGGCTCTTCTGCGGGCTAATGGCCATTCTCCACTGTTCACTCCACCTGCCGATAGCGTCGAGCTGTCGCTGAAGTGGAGAGAAGCAGTACCGAACATTTTTGTTCTGTGCCAGTATGAGGACATCGTCAGCATACTGGCACGTAACAGTATGCGGTTCCACGGGTAGGTCAGACATGTAGGCAGCAAAGAGCAGCGGCGATAGCACGCTACCCTCCGGAACTCCAGCCGCTATGGGTCTGACCGAGGACAACTTCCCCTACACCCGCACCCGAAAAGAGCGATCCCGAAGGAAGCTACCAATCAGGGTGAGGTAGGGGGGAGGGATTTCAGCCTCTCTGAGCTTGTACAGTAACCCCTGGTGCCATGTGGTTGCAAAGGCTTTTTCTACATCCAGAAGCACCGCGACTGTTTTGAAGTTTTCCTGGAAACCCAGGGCAACCTTCTCAACCAGCCGCAGCAGCTGTAGTGTAGTGGAATGTCCATGACGGAAACCGAACTGATGATCCGGGATAAGTTGCCTTTCCTCGAAGAGAGGAGTGAGGCGGGATAGGAATAATCATTCAAAGATTTTTGAAACGATGGGTAATAGGCTTATGGAACGGTAATTGGAAGGGAAAACCGGGTCATTGCCGGGCTTCAAAATGCAGACCACCCTCGCCTCCTTCCAACAAGTAGGAAAGTGACGAAGCTGCAGACATGCATTATAAATCCTCGTCAGGTGGACTACGGCCTTTCGGGGAAGGTGCTGGAGCATGGGCGCCGTGACGCCATCATGCCCAGGGGATTTGCCAGGTTTTAATCTTCTGATTTCAGAAGCCACCTGTCTTGGGGTGACTAAGGGGATTTGGATCTCTGCGCGTGGCGGCGGAGGTGCCTCATAGAGGTAATCTACCGTCGCCTCCACGAGTTCAGTAAAGAACTGGACATCTTCCCGGGGTTCGAATTGGGACTCTAGATGGTCTGCGAAAGCCGTGGCTTTCTCTTGGGGCTCAAAAGAGAGT
Organism: Tenodera sinensis; assembly: GCA_030765045.1. Classification (NCBI taxonomy): domain Eukaryota; kingdom Metazoa; phylum Arthropoda; class Insecta; order Mantodea; family Mantidae; genus Tenodera; species Tenodera sinensis. The sequence goes on along the minus strand of CM060962.1, from coordinate 201,456,943 downwards.
CTCCCGCGAGTGCCATGTAGAGGATGCTGATGTGCGTTTTTGTCCTTTCTAAGGGACCTAATTATCCGCCATGGTTGTTTCTCGGAGAGGTCTACGTTTGCCATCGTGTTTTCCCAGGCTGTTTTGCGGTGTAAACGCAGCAGGCGTCGTGACAGGGACTTGAACCGCTGGTAGACGGCCTGTATCCTGGGATGGCGGAAACGCTGCCAGAGCCTTCGGACAGTTGCTTTGGCTTTGAGCAACTGTCTGAGTTCGATGGGAATGGTGCGAGGGTTAGGTATGTCGGATGGAATGCGGTGCGTGTGGGCACGCACTACATCCCGGATGTGTTGGGAGAATGCCGTGGCTGCCGCCTCCAGTGTATCGATAGAATCGACACGCGGACGCAGGTCCACAGACTGGTTGAGTTCATGGATGGCTGCATCCCAGTCGACCTCGTATGTCCAGTCTGGAGTGACCAGAGCTGGCAGGTCAATGTTGGAATCCACCAAGATAGGGTAATGGTCGGAGTCCAATTCATTGACCGCTGAGAGGTCTAGATGAAAAGGGATGTTTTTGGTGACCATGATATCGAGCACATCTGGCCTCCCTCTGGCCGGATGGAACGTAGGTCCTCTCGGTCCATGCGCAAGAATGCTTGGGTTACCGCTGATCAGGCGGTAGAGCCCTCGCCCCTTGGCATTGGTAGCGCGGCTATGCCAATGTGCATGCTTAGCGTTGAGGTCGCCGGCGATGCAAACCGCAGGATGCAGGTTCAGGAGGGTGTTAATGTCAGCTTCGTAGAAGCGGTTATCAGGAGGGTCGTATGCCACTACCAACACCGTGTCCACCCCGCCAATGGCAAGCCTAATGGCACAGGCCTCCACGTGTTGTAGTGGTGGGATAGGGAAGGATGTGTGAGTGATGTGGTTCTTGATGAAAATGGCTGTACCGCCCCCCGGTCGGCCGACCCGATCAGACCGATGGGTGACGTAACTCGGCAGCGAGAAGTTGGTTGCAGCATCCAAGTGGGTTTCGCAGACCATCAGAATGTCAATTCCATACGACTGCACAAACTCAACGAGGCTTGGGTAATGGCCCCTTATGCCATTTGCGTTCCAGAACGCAGCCCTGAATGGTCTCCGGACAAGTCTGGAGGCCATTACTTGGCTGAGTTAGGGAACAGCTGGGCCAGGGTTTGGACCATTAGGGCATGCTTCTGCATGGGGCTCAGGTTAGGGCTTTCGTATTGCAGCTTGAATTTACGAAGTGCAGGCAAGATTCGGTTAATTATGTTGTTGAACCACAGGGTTAGGTCCTGAAATTCCTCCAGGTCCGCCTGCGAGAGCGTTCCCCCTAATGCAGGGGGGGGGGGGTCATGGGTACAGTGGGGACCACAGGTGCCACCTGTGGACCGGCTGTAACAGCAGTATCCCTTGGTGCCAGAGCTGCCTCAGTGGACTGCTCTGCCGGCGCCTTGGGAGGCTGTTGAGGAGCTGTGCTTGCTCTCTCCGCGGCTTGACGCTTGCTCTTGTGTTTCCTTCGCCGCTTAGGTTTAGGAGGAGCATTGGCCACAACAGACTCCTCTGTATGGCCTGGAGGTGGTGCCGAGACTTCAGTCGTGGCAGGGGCAGGTACTATTGCCTGGGCCAGTGTCTTTTCTGCCCTATTAAGGGCGTGAGAGAAGGAAACGCCGGGGCGGACGTCTACCGCTTCCGCACGTCCCTTGCGACGGCTATCTATGATTTTCAGACGCGTCGCGCATCCTTTGTAGACACTGCAGTGCGCGCCTTTGCAGTTGACACATTCCCTGTCCGTATCCGGCTTAGGGCAGTCCTGCACTCTGTGGGTTCCACCACATCGCAGACATGCAAGCGGGCGCTCACATGCCATGCTGGAATGGTGAAATCCCAGGCAATTGCGACACTGCACGGGACCCTCCTTGCCGTAGAAGCGTTCCACCTTTACGGCAGTGTAGATTAGGTGACGCACAGTGTCAATGGACTGAACTTGTTGGTCGCGCACTTTGTCCACCACGACCAGAAACAGTGGCATGGGCACCTTTTCAGGTCCACTGTCGGAGACGATAGTCTTCTTCAACTGGGCCACTGTTGCTGTAATGTCATGTTCTTCGAGGAGTGCCAGCCTGACTTCCTCGGTAGAGCAGTCGGAGGCAAGGCCTCTGATTATTCGCCTTTCCACGTAAGGACGTGTGGGCGAATAACTGTAAAACGGGATTTTTAATTCCCGAAGTACAGCCTTGGCTGCCTCAAAATCCTCAAGGAAGGAGGTCTTGATGTTAACTTTCCGTGGCCTCCTTATTGCCTCAAAGCGTCTTTTCAGGCGCGAAGCTAGGAGCCGCATGGTTTTTGTATGCTCCTTGAAAGCATCCGCTACTATTGGCGGTATTTTCTCCCCCCCCCCTTTGGTTGGGGGTTGGGTAGTATCCTGTGGTTCTTGCTGCTGAGAGCCCGTGGAGTTACGCCTGCTCCGGCGTCCCTTCACCTCAGTGAAGCCCTCGGTGTCAGTTTCCATATCTGCCTCTGAGTCAGAGGGAGAGAAAGGATGATAGGAAACCAGTGGTGGTGACTCACTATCTATGACCTGTCGCGGGGCAGAACACTTGCGCTTTTTACGCGCAGGTGGTACCGCCTCGGGGACAGAGATGCATGACGATGATGTAGTTGGTCCGTCGGTCAGCACGGTTGCCCTCCGGCTGCTTGCAGAGGACCGGACCCCCTCCTTAGAGGAGGAGGCGCCTGGGCAAGCCATTACGGCTTGAGGTGTTGGACCAGGGGTCCTCACCTTTGGCTGCAGCCTTGCAAGCCCGTAGTCACGTGGTCCGTCAGTCAGTTTGTCTGAGTCGGGAATGGTGATGAAAGGAAGGGGTATAGTTACCTGGTTCCGCTATGTACCAGCACGCACCCCTCCGGGAGCAGGATCGATGTCGAAGAAGCGCAAGTGATGACTGGTGCGACACGCTACCGTTTGCTGTCAAACGTCTTGCAGCGTGCCGCGAAACTGTGCTTCACCTGAGTAGGTGCGTAGTTTTTTGCTCCACCACCACGTCGCCGCGGTCGTTCTCCCGCTTATTCCCCTGAAGAGAGGATCCAAACACTCCAAGCACTCCAAGCTCCCAATGGTCCCGCAGAATCGAGGTGTAGACGCTACGAGCTCCAATCATGGCATGTGAGCGAATAACCCAGTAGTATATGTGGAGTATTTACTACCGGGCTACAGCAAGCTATAATCTATTCATTCTAAGGTTGATCCGCGCGAAAACGAACCCAGGTGGCCAGAGCACAGTTGTAATGTATCCTTCCGCCATTCGCGCCAGAAATAGTGACAACACAACCACGTGGTGTGTGCATGCGTTCGTAATCTAAAGGAATGATCCCTTATTCCGTCAATTTAAAGAGTGACTAACATGTAACTAGAGAAAATAAGATTCATAGTTACAACAAAATAAACGATGCACATTTCATAATTATAATAATTAACTTTAAAAAATCAAGTGAAAAAGAAAATAACTGGTAACTTACATCTATTCGCTTTCTGGAAGCGGCTCTATCCCCTCCAGATCAGAATCGTCATCTGTGCTGCTGCTTTGCTCTCCAATGTTGATAACAACGGTGTCACTTATACTGTCTATCTCCCAGAACAACGCCTCTTCTTTCACTACGTGTTCGATGCACTTTTTCCAGGAGGCTGTTGTCACGTGATTAAGAGCTGCTTCGGTCAGGACCTTGACATCTCTTATCTTAAATGTTGTGTTACGTTGTCTAACGTAGCCTTTCACCTGACTCCACACCATTTCAATCGGATTTAACATGCAATGGTATGGAGGCAGCCGTTGCGCAATGAGATTAGCCTGTTTTGCAAGGGAGTCCACAACATATCTGTCATATTTATGGCTTACATTTGCCTCCCGAACAGATCGCAAAAGTTCTTCTTTTACCATGTTTCCATCATGTGGAATATTTTTCGCTTCCATCCAAGCAATGATGTCATTTTTTACCCACGATCTATTTGGTAGACGTTCGGCTTTAACGCTATGGTAAGGAGCGTTGTCCATGATTATTACACTGTTTGGTTCCAGTTTTGGCAAAATGTTTTGGAACCGTTTCTTGAAAACTTCCCCTGTCATTTCTTCGTGGTAGTCTCCAATCTTTTTGGATTCGAAAAGTAGCTCGCCGCCTTCCACAAATCCATCTTCACTCCCTATGTGCAATAATATTAGTCGTTTTCCTTTACCTGAGGGATTTCTCAGGCCAGTGCTCAGTCCCGACAGAAATGCTTTCTCCCTTGTTTGTACAGTTGTATCTACCCACACTTTGGATGTTGTATAGCCCTCATTAACCCAGGCTTCATCTAAATAATACAACTTACGTCCTTCTTCTCTAAACCTACGCACTGTCTTCAAATAGTCCCTTCTCCACAAAATAATGTCCTCCCTATCAATTATAGCATTTTTTCGGCCTCTTTTGACAAATTCGAATCCTATCTCACACAGAATTTTATAAAAGGCGGTTCATCTGAAATTAGGCAAGTCTGGATCAGCAGTAACCTGTTGTAGCACTTTGTCAATTGTTGGCGGCTCATTTTTAAAAAAGAAGTTGTGCACTGTTACACGAATTGCGTTTTTAACAAACTCGTCACATTCTTGCATGGTGTATTTCACACGCTTTCGTTTTTTCCCGGGTGTAACCACTTTTCCCGTTTCAGCTTTTTCTTTACGAGCACTGTTTATACTGGTACTCGAAACACCGGTGAACTCAGAAGTTAATTTCACTACTTCTTTGATGGGAACAGTTGGGTATTTCTCATACAACTTAAAATACACGTTCAACACTATTGTTTTTTCACCACTAGTCAATGGTTTTCCCGCGTTATGCTTTACAGTTTACATAACTCGACGAAGACGCAAGAGCAAATTCACCGCCACCGTCCGCCATGATTCTAAATAGCAGCTGCTGGCTGTAAACAACACTCGGATATCAGGTAATTCACACGAGTTGCATGTTGGGACTTGTAGCTCTGTTTATCAGTATACATCAGCGTTAATTAACCTCTTAGGTATCTGTGTAGAATATTACATCATTTAACGACAAATTCATTCTAAAACTCAGATTACTAGGATGAGACTACTTCCCTGCACGCATTGCTACCGTGTTGTACAACGGTGCACTGATCACGTGGGTTTGTTTTGACGCGGACAAACCTAAGGCTGAAGTTGGTGTAGTGCGGTTTTCAAACAGCTCATCACTATATGATACCTCGTTGGGTCCCGGCGGGGAGGGGGGGATTGAGAAGCTCCTTGAGGGAGAAGTAGCGGCGCCAGGCGAATAAGGTCGCATAATCCACCCTCCAGTACTCCACCCTACCAATGATGCCGGTAGTGGGCAGAGATGGGGGACGCAGCGGCTGGGCGGCAAGCCAAGGCCCTTCCTGGGCTGTAGCGCTAGGGGTTTAATTTTTTAAGCCTACTGTATTTTACAATGGAACAGGTTTCCATTGTAGCTATGTATAAGGAAATAAGAAATAAGGATATTTCTAAGAATGTGTCTCTGGATTAGCATAAAGCAGATAGATCAATAAGCCCTTTTATGAAGATTTTTACAAGGGTGAGTAGAGAAAGTGCGAGTGCATACATTAGATTTTTCAAAGTTATCAATTTGAGGTGTCCCCTTAACGGCAAGTTCCTGACTAGAGCCCGGATTTTTATGTAATTACATATTTTAAATCCTGCATAGTATTTCAATGAGAAGTAAAAATGTTGGCGAATTGCGTCATTGGTACTCCCTTACAAATTTTAATTTTACATTTCTTTTTAACATATTTTGCACATTTCTACACATTTTAATGATGTTACATAAAACGTACATATTTTCTGTGTTTCGTTATTGTTTTATCATTTTTTAAAAAATATTGTAGTCACATTATAAACTACTTTTTTCACAAGTTTTGCTGAAAGCGACAAAAATCAATTTGCCAAACAGGATGCAAGTTAAATTAAGAATGCGATAGTAACCGCCTCGCCTCGTTCTGGTTGTCCGTTTATATTAAAGCAGGTGCCGCTCGACAATGTTGACCTCCAGTGTCACGTTTCTCGTAGCGCTTTGGACATTTACAAGGACTGGAGAAGTTGATTGTTAGTATTGTCGCGGTAGTCGGCATCTTGTAATATAATAGCTGCGAGGAAACAAAGTGAGCCGCTGGACAAGCATCAATGTAGCCAGGCGATAGTACTGCAGTTAGTTTCTTGCAAGTCTTAGTAAAATGGTACCAGTTGCGTCCTCGCTATCCTACAAGCTGAATTCATGGGTGAAATTAGACAGCGCCTTTACAACCGACGGAAAAGTAATAGACTGTCAAGCACGCGCTAAAAGAGTTGGTTGTTCTATTAAATCTCAGTTGGAACAACATATCAAAAGTGCTCTTCACATACGGAACAAATACCTACAGTCTACTAGAAATCAAGTCCTGTTGACACAAATGCAACAGGAACTGTCCGGAAATGATGGTTTTAAAGACCTGTGTCGTGCAATGGTTGTAACTACGAGTAATATTCCGTGGCATAAGCTTCAAATTCCTCAATTTCGCTCCTTTATAGAAACATATTGCAAGAAACTTATTCCTGACGAATCTACTCTGAGGAGAATAGTAGTTGCTCATATACGGAGTGTAATTGGAGACTCCTGTATTTGGTTTGCCGTCGATGAAACTACAGATGACATGGGTCGGTACATAGCAAATTTAGTAGTGGGAAAACTAGATTCCGAAAGTCCAGCAAAACCATTTCTAATCTGTTGCAAACAAATCACTCTACAATTGCGAGATTCGTAAATGATTCTGTGGCCAGAGGGTGTGTGTGAGGAAAAGGTTTTAATTATGTATTCAGATGTCGCAGCCTACATGATTAAAGCTGCTACTGCCCTAAAGGTTTCCTACCCGATTGTAGCTGCTTGGCCCATGCATTGCAACTTGTTGTTGAAGTAGTTAGAAGTAATTTTCCCTGTGTGAATAAGTTGATATCAGCAACAAAAAAGGTCTTCGTGAAAGCACCGCACAGAATTCTGTGCTAGAAAAATCATCTCCAACATGTCCCTTTGGCTCCTGAGTCAGTACTTACAAGATGGGGTACGTGGTTAGAAGCTGTGAACTTGTATTGTGAACACTTTGAAGGAGTGCAGTCAGTGGTGAACAGAAGTAGCTGTTTCCATACGTGAATCTCAGGACATCTAAAGTGGCAGGCTCCTGTGCTTACATCAAAAGTAACTTCGGCTGGTTGCCTAGCACCATCTAGACATCGAGTTCCCCTCTTCACGAATCTATGGATTTAATGGAACGTGCACCACAGGGGCTTAGTGTAGTTGTAGGACGAAGGCAGGTGAAAAATTCAAAGCTGTGCTAAACAGGAATCCAGGCTACCCTACGCTTGTATACATACGTGTCTAAAGTGCTAAATGGTGCCTATGTTGATTTACTAAAACATTTCTCTGAAAACCAGATTTCTGTGCTAAAATATGCTCCTGTTACGTCGTGTTACGTGGAGAGAAGCTTCTCTGCTTATAAGTACATTTTATCCGATAGGAGACAAACAATGACCCCTGAGAATATGGAAAAGTACCTATACGGATATTCACTGTACGTTGAAAGAAGCTAAAGACTCAAAAAGAAAATGCCTGGTTATTTATTGTACTTCAAGAGATAGAACACTAAAAATGCATCCTCATTATCAAATTTATTACTTTGAATTGATTGTTTCACTCATAATAAATTGGTTCAGCTTTTCAACATTGCTTTACCGTCTAAAATTTAAATAAAATAATTATGTGAAATGAGCATTTTTAATAAACATAATCCAAAACACATTTTTATTTCGTAATTAGCTACTTAAAAATAAATTTTACGTAGATTCTGCATAAAACAAAAATTTTTTCCTATAATTAATTCTATATTTAGTAAATTTTAACCCATTTTAGTTAATTTACATACTTACAGACCGATCAGATTACAAAATTCTGGGTAATTTGCAGTCGGCATTTAGATTTGAGGTGGTAATCTTAGCATTGAGATTATTACATAAATTTACATATTTTGTTGATATTACATATTTCATTACATATTTTGATTTTTTTTGTTACACAAATATGTACATATATCGCACCTTGATATTACATAACAATTCGGCCTCTAGTCATGATCTATTACACTACGTATATTTGTATCTTTATTTACTTTAATTTTCACATATATAACTTTTAATAGGCTGCTAGGTTATACTAAGTAATAAGGAAGAGTATCTCGGGAAACAATTAATTGGATATAAATTGTGTGCTCTAGCAGATCTGTTATTTGTGTGGCGTGTGTATATTTGGTGTTTAGTCATTTCAAGCAGTAAGTTTAAGTACTGAACAGATCCATCATCAACACCGCGAACTCTTATAAATAGTAAATGAAGGAGCCATCTGCTTATGTTGCCTGCTGTTTCACCTGAAAATATATTGCGAAACTGCACCTGACGGCTTTTCATGTCATTTAAAGCACGACTGCCGAGACATCTAACGTCCTGTTGCCGTTTGGACAACAGCGCCATCTGAGCACCAACGGTAGCCTGTTGCAGTAGTTCAACTGTTATGGCATGCACCAACAGATGGCGGTACACCCTCTTAGTTAGATTTCCATTCGAAAACGGAAACAATGTGGAGGGAGGCAAAAGCGAATACATAATATTAAGATATATTCAGCTGCGAAATTATGGGCAAAATGCATCTAAATGATGTTGCATAGCAGATGTTAATTTATTTAGTAGATAATTAACAAGGCTTTAATGTGTCGTGGTTTTATTTCCGATGCTTGAAAGTATGAGTTTGGGTGATTCGACGTGGGGCAAAGTACTGCAAGTCCACGCTGCCCTGCGGCAGTTGTACCCCATCCTCAGTTCCCAAACCATGCCCCTACGCCTGAAGCTTCGGCTGTATCGAGCGATCATCCCGCCTCTGGTCCTGTACGGATGCGAGATCTGGGGAGTGGTGGCTAGGTCCACCTTCATCAGACTCCAGACGTTGCAGAACCGGGCATTAAGGATGATCTATGATACAGGCCGAAGATTTCCTGCCCATATCCTACATGAACATTCCGGTATCCCGTACATTGTCGACGTGATCAAAACTCGCGCTCGAACAATGTACAACAAACTCCAGAACCACCCTAACCCTCTGGTGAATACCCTGGGCCAATACGACCAGAGACAGTCGCGCCGACTACCATCCAAAAGATTGCCGAAGGACATCTTAAGTCCGGCGATCTAATCTCAAGATGGGAAAGGCGAAAATGCAATCTGTACTCAAAACAGAGCGAATCACCAGTTCAGTTCACCTCTCAGCGAGTGACTGACGGCCAGAACCCTGGTAGGAATTAGCGCGTAAAATTCGCGCACAGCTCACTTGCGAACCAATCCCTGCCTACAATCCCTCCCGTTACCATAAAAAAAAAAAAAAAAAAACCCTGTTCCAACAAATTTCCCAGTGAAAACATCCCTGTAGTGACACCGTCAAAACCATCGCGCAGGTAAAGCCGTATGACGGCTAGGTACTGCGGTAAAGACACTCGACCGGAGGAACATTCACCTCACCTCCGTTCGACTCGAACTGGCGTCTGGCGTCTGGCATATTTTTTAAGCCAGTCAGTGGTGAGCCAACGTTCAGCCAGTCAGCTTCGTTCTCCACGTCTTCAACGGCAGATGTTCAGGCAGGGATTGGGCACACCAACACCGGCAAGCTAGACTTCGAGAGTACGAAAGCGAGAAGTGCACTCTCAAGACACTTGGCAACTGGGCAACCAAGTGGAGAGTGCAATACTACATCAGTCCGCGCCCCGTCCACGAAACCCCTACCTTACCCCTCCTTGTGGTGAGGTTTGTGTACCTGCTGGGCCAGTCTCAGTAGCCAACGGACGAAAGTCTGGTAGTCCGCTGGGACTACAAAGAGGCGTAGGTACACACAAACCGCGCTTCTTAGCAGCCACATCCAACACACCAAAGTTCTCCGGCCAAAGAAGATGCCAAAGCGTCTCTCCAAGGCCAAGCCACCTAAACCCCCTGATCCTAAAACCGACCGCAGTCGCGTCCTGACACAGAATACCAGGTCTACGACAATACAAATGCAAGCATCACCACCATCTACCAGTGACACACAAACACGACACCCACCTACTCCGACAAGTTATGCCCAAACACAAGACACAAGAACACGACAAACACCAGTGAGCTATGCTCAAACACAAAACACACAAACAGTACCAAGACAATCACATGTGAACTACGACCAACCTACACCATCAACAAGCAAGGCACACACACAAAACTACACAAGACAACGCACACACTCAGTCAGCTCCAGCTGCAGCAGCGTATTTACCCAAGCACCTGACAACATCAGCCATGACTCTGACTCGAGCTTAGAGTCAACAACACAACTGGGATACAGGATCAACACACTCTTTGACGGCACAAACACAAACACCAACACACACTACAGTCCAACAACATACATACCACCCACACCACACGAATACTTCACAATTTACGTAGTAAACTGCGACCCTGCAAAACAAAACGCGTGGCTCATTAGAAGCCTAATGACGAAGACTCACCTAGACACAGACACACTCTACAGAGCCCAACGTTTACATAGAAACACCTACGCACTTACATTCAGAAACCAACAACAAGCTGTGACCTTTACCCAAACAATCCCAATACACAACTTCGGCAAGTACGCACATTATGCCAACAACCAACCTCAGAACAAGCCAACACAAAATCCAGACACAATACAAAGACCAAGAAAAACCCTCACAGCCGTGATAAAAGGAATACCATACGACATAACAGACGATGACATACTCCACAGCATTCAGGAAACTTACCCACAAATATCACGTGTCTCACGCATAATTAGCCAAAATAGACAAACACCACTGGTACCAATCTTTAGTATCTGTGTCGCTACAATCAACACAATTCTAAAAGAAGGCGCAATAATTGAAAAGCAGATCTTCCATGCAGAACCCTCAAGACACACAGACAGACATGTACCATGCCGACAGTGCCAACAATACGGACATAACGAAGACCAATGCGCACAACAACCGACTTGCTTCCATTGCGGACACAACATCGACACCAGACGATGCAACCATCCCATAAGACACAACACCCCATACTGCTCCACCTGCCGACAAAATGGGCACTACACCGGGCAAGTGAAATGCCCGATGTATCCCAGACAACCACCCACACTTCCCGAACACACTGCGAAAACCCACATTTTCCCACACAACATCCCAACACCACCAAAACCACAACACGTGACTGACTGGCCCAAAATAAACTTCCCAAAAATCCCAAAGACAAAAACGGACATGACGCCAAATGAAACCATTGGAACATTTAAACACGTAATAGGACATACAGAACAGCAAATAAAATCACTACAAGAACAAATCACACACATTCAAGAAAACATCACAAAGTACATCCGACAAATCACGAACACCACAATAACACAAATCCTAAGTACACTCATTCCACCAATTTATGACATAACTCCACCAGCACAAAGACCCAGATTTCTACACAATTTAACACAAACAGCACAAAAGACCTTGCAAAAAGCTGTCAACACAACCAGAGTTGGCAACCAACTTGCCATCTTTATAGACGACAGATAAAAACATACAATCACACAACAAACTATAATAAAAAACACAAACACACAGTAAACAAAAACACACAGTAAACATAAACACACACAAACACAAACACACACACTATACATACACAAACACACACACTTTCAAAACCTAACATACAAAACAACACAACTAATATAAAAAATTACATATGAGCCGGGGCAGCAACAACAAACAAAAAACTTACCGAGGGCAGAAGCCATCTTCATGCAGCTGGGGACGACAACACACACACAAACAAACATAAACAAATACATAAGCCACATCACTACAATCAAAACATTACACACACACGCCAGGAAGATTCTCCCACACGACAAACAATAATACCAAGACGAGGCTGAAGAGGGACTGTCCCTAAACAGCCTGGGCATGTTGTAAAACATGCCCGAATTACCTTTTTTCATTTCATTTCATTTTTGCATATTTAATCATTAGCTTAGTCTCTCCAAACAGCATCTTCAGGAAATACACTCTTGGATAAGGGTAATGCCACTCTAATCTTCTAACACGTTATTAACCTAACACCTCTACCTGCCCCCTTTCTGTATCCTAAATTAGGTATACAGAAAGAAGCCACTGCCAAGGCCACAAAAGCATGACAACACAAGAACAACCTCCAATACCGCACAGATAAAGTCGCATTAGCGGCTAGGTGCTGTGCAAACATGACATCCTGTACAGGAGAACCTGTACGACCTGAACTCGGTCGCTGGTTAATGTGTCATGATATGTTACCTTCAGGTTGCCTTTGACAATATCCTTTGTATAATCTATGTGCCTAGTTACCTCCATTGGATCATCATGAACGATAATGAATAAACTTGTTTATCGATTATCCATAATGCATAAGTTATTTTATACGTATTAGAGGACAGGGCGGGCCGATCTCAATAAAATCCCAAGAGGAGCTTGTAGCGCCCAGGTGTGACCTTGGGACCGCCCCGCCCGGCACCAATGTCAAAGTTTGATGGCTTTGAAAATGATAAATGGGGATGGTCATGATGATGATAATAATAATAATAATAATAATAATAATAATAATAATAATAATAATAATAATAATAATAATAATAATAATAATAATAATAATAATAATAATAATAATAATAATAATAATAATAATAATATTCATTATCATCATCATTATCATTATTATTGTTATTATTATTATCATCATTATTGTGATTCTTCTTATCATTATCATTTTCAACATCATCATCAGTATCACCATTATTATTATTATTATTATTATTATTATTATTATTATTATTATTATTATTATTATTATTATTATTATTATTATTATTATTATTATTATTATTATTATTATTATTATTATTATTATTATTATTATTATTATTATTATTATTATTATTATTATTATTATTATTATTATTATTATTATTATTATCATCATCATCATCATCATCAACATCATCGTCATTGTTTATTACATTATTCAATTTATTTGAATGTGGTACACAAGCTGATTGTTGACGTGAAGATCGTGGCTGCCGTCCTACAAATACTTAAGAAATGAGCCAACAATGTGTAGTTAGCTTTATAGACAAATTTTTTCCATTCATTTGGGAAAACGATCTTAAATGGCCTACCTGTCGAAGGGTCCTTAAACACCACTCACTCATTTTGGAAAGAGATTATCACTTAAAAATATCGTAACAGCGGAAGTTTGTGTTACAATTGACATTTAATTACTATAGGAACTGAAAAAGAGGTTGCAGTTCGCCTTAACCGAAAATCCCGTTGACCGATAAAACTTCCCATAAGAAATGATGTATTCCTGCAGGGGCCAATATTTTTGTCGCGATAACCACGAGTTTGTCTTAAGCGAGTTGGTGCTAACGAGGTTATACGGTATTTGTACTTCAAGTTAATGGAGATAAACATTTCAGAATCTTACCGCTAATTTGGGAATGCAGTGGGCTTCAGGTGATAGTCAAATCATCAACACGTGGTTGCTATGTGATGGCTTGGATGTTTCGCACGCTTTACAAGAAGTAATAACGTTTTCTCATTTAAGAAAGGTATAAATATCGGGGAAGGCAGAAAAATAATAACAAATGTCTTCAAAATGGTTCATCCCAGAAAAATGAAAGTATTTGACATAAATTGTGTGTTTTAACGAGATGTACATATTATTTGTAGTGTGATTTTGTGGATCTGTTACTGATTATTGGGATGAACAAGTATGTAACAAGAAGCACATGGCTCCAAGCGCTATTGCGGTCGATATTGCAATTAAACGATCAAGAAACGCAGGTTGCCATCTGTTATCCAATTCCGAACTAAACTGTGGAATACACTATTACCTAAGGAACTGGACCTGCTTCAGAAACAGATACAAATTAGATCTCTGATAGGATTCTGACGAACAAATAATAACCCAGTAGTATATGTGGAGTATTTACTACCGGGCTACAGCAAGCTAGTGCGGTTTTCAAACAGCTCATCACTATATGATACCTCGTTGGGTCCCGGTGGGGAGGGGGGGATTGAGAAGCTCCTTGAGGGAGAAGTAGCGACTCCAGGCGAATAAGGTCGCATAATCCACCCTCCAGTACTCCACCCTACCAATGATACCGGTAGTGGGCAGAGATGGGGGACGCAGCGGCTGGGCGGCAAGCCAAGGCCCTTCCTGGGCTGTAGCGCTAGGGTTTAATTTTTTAAGCCTACTGTATTTTACAATGGAACAGGTTTCCATTGTAGCTATGTATAAGGAAATATGAAATAAGGATATTTCTAAGAATGTGTCTCTGGATTAGCATAAAGCAGATAGATCAATAAGCCCTTTTATGAAGATTTTTACAAGGGTGAGTAGAGAAAGTGCGAGTGCATACATTAGATTTTT
>CM060962.1:201369835-201429835 GCA_030765045.1 Tenodera sinensis | reverse complement strand
GATGACTCTATAATAACTGGCTATAGTCCTATTTACTCTGGATGACTCTATAATAACTGGCAAACCGTAAGAGATAGACAAAATCTTACTCTACAAGTAATGTATATCCCGGTTAAACACAGAATTCATGTCTAAATGATATTTTATGTAGAGTGAACTATGTCGGAGATATTCCTAGCTATTTGTGTCAGTTTCTGAAAACTTCAAACGTTCGTGAAATGGAACATCGTTGTTTATTTTTGCTTTCTCCACTGGTAAGTAGGGGAAGCATTCTATTCTACCCATAAATTCAATCTCAAGATTTCACCAAAAATATATGTTTTGAGACTCACCGAATAAAAAAAAAATCATTTTTAAAAAAGGTCCGTGTATGTATGTGAGTGTCTGTGTCTGTGGACAGCATAACTCAAAAACGAAAAGTTAAAAGCCAAAATTGGTATTTAAGTTTAATGTCTTTCAAGGATGCGACACGAAGATTTTGAAGAAAATAGCCTCATCCTAAACTACCCTTTACGTGGAAGCTTTTTCGAAAATTTTGATGTTGTTGGGAATGGCTCTAGCAATATTGGTTAAGATGCCATATGTTTAAGTTATTTGTATGACAAATGAAATATATATTTTGAATTTTCTTGCTATAGCCTATATAGTCCTGTTTACTTTGGATGACTTTTGAATAACTCGTAAACCGTAAAGGATAGACAAAATCTTACTCTACAAGCAATGTATATCCCGGTTAAACACACAATTCATATGTAAACAATATTTTTGTACAGTGAACTATTTTGGAGATATCCCTTGTTATTTGTGTCAGTTTCGGAAAACTTAAAACTTAAGTGAAATGCATTTTTTTTTTTTTTTTTTTTTTTTTTTTTTTGCATGTTAAGCGTGCAAAGAGAACGGAATCCTAAAGCCTTAAAAGATTTGACTATCGCTCAAAGACTACTGTATTCTAAATGTTCCTCTTACACCTATGAGGAAATAATAAGATAATTTGTACAAAGGTTTATCTCAAGTAATACAAAGAAGATATAGTAATAAGAGTTTGTAAGAATGGTTAGTATAAGAGTAGAGAAAGTTATGTGAGTGCAACACATCAGATTTTTTTCATATATTAAGCATCATATATTAAGAGAAAGGGATCTCAAAGGTAGGTCTGAGTGGCTCAGTTGGTTAGACGCTGGCCTACTGATCCCAAGGTCGCGGGTTCAAAGCGGGTCTAGGCCAATGGTTTTTAAGTGTGCTAAAAACGACAGCTCCATGTCAGTAGATTTTCTCCTATGTAAAAGAACTCCTGCGGCATGAAATTCTGGCACACCGGCGACGCTGATGTGATCCTGGTAATTGACAGCATCGTCAAACAAGAAAAAATAATAAAGGGATCTCAAAGCTTTAAAAGATTTCGCTATCGCTCAGAGCCTACTGTATTCTAATATTCCTCTTGCACCTACAAGGAAATAAGCAAGATGTTTATCTGAACTAACATGTAGAAGATACACGAATAAGAGTTTGTAAGAATGGTTGGTACAAGGGTGGAGAAAGTTATGTGAGTGCAACACATCAGATTCTTGCATTCGCAATCAATTTATCCACATTCGGATAAAGGACACGAATATTTTCACAACCTCTATGCATGCATGCGCTATACACGTAACGTGGATCATATTAGGGGGCTCATTGAAAGTCACTGTCCAGCTTCAATCATGACTTCCACCGTACCACCCAGACCTGAATCCCATTGGGTTAGTATGGGGAGACGTAAAGCAATAGGTAGCTGCTAAAACTGTAACATTTAAATTAAAAGATGAAAACCTCTGCAGGCAGAAAATTGAGGAAATTGGACCAATGGAATGGGAAATGGCATAGTCATGGCGAAGAAACTGAACAAGAATACTGGGATAAAGATGCCGGGATTGAGCAGAAGAAAGGATTGAATAAATTATTATCCAAGAAAATGGAATGGAAAGTAGCGAGGAAGACAATGAAAATAACAGCAAATCAGACGAGGAAGAAGACAAGGGAGAAATGTCGGGAATAGAAGAAGTGCAAGAAAGTTAAGTTGAAACAGCTATAGAGGTAAAGTGTGTAATACGTGTGACTGATATTACTGGAAGTGTGATAAACTGACTTGTAGTGTTGTACTACTTCGACCCAGAAGCATGTGACTAAACGCACGTCATCTCACTGCAGACTGTACCTCTTCTCTCTCGATGCCAGCGTTCCCGCATAAGGGGAGTAGCGACTCGCATCCAACCTTTCATATAAAATTTTCATTCGTCAAGAAGCAACGCGCGACCTGTAAGAACACATTTTCATATTTAACACACCCTGGCCAGAGAATATGCATTGCATCATTAAAAACACGTGCTACCGTTGTGTGATTCACCACAGAAATGTTTAAGAACCCCAATTACAATATTCATAATTTTCTTTCCACTACTGTCAGTTTTTTCATCAAACAATGCCCATATATTTTCATTATCACACAGTTCTCTAATTTTATTTATCGTTTCCTCGTAGCACTTAGGCATATAGTACATACGTAATGCTGATTCGTCTGGAGGATCTATCTTGATTATTTTTTTTTTGTCAGCGGAATGCCTGCGGAAATAAATTCGTTGCACATATGTGTTGAATCTTTTGCAAATTTAGATGGTTCTGAAAAATAGGAGGAAAAAGAAGCAGACGATTCATCAAGTAGCTTTTGCCTAGTATGTTGGTTTTTAAAACGGTTCCCTGCGGATATATGCTTATGTCCACTTAAGTTCTGAGTCACTTGAGAACGTTGATTTGCAGTTGTATTCTTTTCATATGCCTTACAAAAAGGAATGTTGTTATCCGTTGTGAATACATATTCAAATTCACTAACATATTGCCGTAAACGTGCAACGTCACTACACTTTACTTTTCTCTTTGTTATTATTGTCGAGCGCTTTGATCGCGTCTTATCTTTTTTATTAGAAGAGCGAAATAGTAGTATCTAGGCGTACAGTCAGTGATAAAACACAAATAGATTATTCCTTGCTCCGGTTTATATGTGAGGCGTTGCTGTCCTGAAGATATGATTGCATCTGAACAGAGTGTACATACACTGTCTAGCCATGTTTGTGCGATAAGCTCACGTAAACAGCTGGGCAGTTCCATTTTCACATTCTTTCCGATACGCTTCATGGCTTTGCCAAGTAGTACTATGCATGAAATCACATTCCAAATGTGGTGTAGTTTTATGAACAGTCAAAATATTCATTTATAAGCATTATAAGTGGCATAATATGTAAAGTCAGTTACGTTACCAAAAATATTTATTCAAATAAAACTATAGAAAATATTTTCATGGATATACAACTCAGTACTTTGAATCCACATGTCTCAATCGGAACTTGGACGAAGTCTGGAAATCATAAGTAATAGCAAAAAGAAAATAATATGTATTTACCTAAAAGTCCAAGCCCTATACATCATAAACAAGGAACATTATGCAAATGTCATCAATTCCCCGTGGAAATGGAAATTATGCTTACCATAGCCTATTTTGCAAGCATGTACAGAATTACAATATAACTGTTTCACAAGTAAATCATCTATGTTGTCCTCAAGAGTTCAGTGTTCTGTTTTTCGGAACCCAACTAACTGCTTACTAATAAAATAATAACAAAAATAAGGTTTTAGATTTTATAATCGCATTCACTTAAAGGATGCCCCAGGTCGAAAAGGCCGTGTAACTGGCCGGGAGGGATCGGGGCACTGACCACGTCCCACCCTCCAGTACTGCACCCCACCAATGCCGCCTGTAGAGGGCCGAGATGGGAGACGCAGTGGCTGGGCGGCAAACCTTGGCCCTTCATGGGCTGTTGCGCTAGGGGTTTAGTTTGTAGTAGTCTATTCACTTAAAGGACTAATTAAAAAGATTCAGTTGAGAAGTGTCCCATTTTCAGCTTCAGAAAATGTGGTCACATCATATAAGGATCAGCTGAGACGCTCGCCTTGGTAGCGTGATGGTTAGCGTGTCTGCCTCACGTTCAAGAGTTCGCGAGTTCGAATCTCGCTTAGGATGGGTTATCCGGTTAAGGTTTCTTTCCGAGGTTTTCCCTTATCCTGAGAAGACCTAAGTCGGGTAACTTAAGGCACTATGGACCTCGGGCTAATTAGAGCATCATTTCGCCCGTTTCATTCATTCTCCGTCCGATATGATACTACGTTGGAGGACGTTCATTTAAGCTGAGATTGACATCTAGGCGGGTATGAAAAATACAGCGGTAGGGGGAAGGTGCTACCGTCAACGTGAGCATTTGTTAGAGCGATGTTTCATAGTTTACTTCGGTGACGCATCACTACGCTACCATCGCCTCGTGTTTCCAAAGATATACATTGAGCTCTTTGGTAGATGTTCTGTGGTAGATGTTTAGTTAACATGCTTTCATTTATCACTCTGGGGAGTTAGTTTATTAGTTTCCTAGGTTACACTATTGTAGAATTAGGGCACTTAGGTTTACAATTAAATTTTAGTGAAATGCTAAACCGTTATTTTAGAAGGATAACATGGAAAATATGTGGAAGATATGGAAGCCTAGAGGTGCAATTGGAATATTGTACCCGTAAGTACAAAATTACTAGTCGAGGCTTGAGAAAAACTCTCACACAGACATATGGGCTATACTTAAGCAATTTTCTAATGGAACTCTTTTCTGTTTGCAGTAAAAACATGCCTTATGGGAGAAGTTCGAACACACTGGGTGCTACAGTCTTCCGAGTGCAGTTCCCCGAAATAAATACCCGTACCCGTGGTGAGAAGAACACAGGTAAGTTATCAATATCAAGTAGGTGTACGGATTACCGGACGGCTTGAGAAAAAGAGTGATAAACAGGCACCTATGTACACTATATTCCATACATACCATCCCTGCTCGGGCTCTAATATCCTAGTTGCCGACGAGCCCTTAAACACAAGTCCCTACTGCTTCACGGGGCATTTTATCAAAAACTTCTCAGCCCATTGCGGGGGGGGGGGGGGGTCGGGGGTGGGTGGTGGAACGTTTTACCTTTGTTGTTCGGCCATGCAGGAGTAAATTATTAACTTAGGTAAAAATTATATTTCTGGTTTTTTAATTGTATCGTATAAATATTATAAACATCTCTGAATCATTTTGGCCAAAAAGTTTCCCCAACACGTCATTTTTAAAAGTTCCGTGACATGTTTAAGTCATCCTTGTACTTCGCTTCAACCAGACTGGGGTGCGCCACATTGGTGCTTTTTTTCTCTCTCTCTCAGTTTTGCATTTTGTAAGACAGTTATTCCTTACATTTCAGTTTTGCTCTGATTGGTATGTAAATTTGCTTACATAATCTCAAACACATTATCTAAAGATTCAAGTATGCATTTGATGATTGCTCTATGAGATTCATTGGCTCACAAAAACTAATTTATGCTGAAAAGAAAAGGAATTTTAACGCTGACAATTTCATAAAAACATAAATTTATTTCCCTGCAAGTAATAACATCAATAAAATACTTAATTACATTTTACTTTACTAAAGTGTACGAAAATGTTGCTAGTATACTTCTCTGAAAAATGTGATGGCAGCTTTTAAAAACTGCATTTTTTCGCTAATTAATAGCACTTAATTCTATTATCTGAGAAACTGTTTGAGCTAGAACATTGAGATTTTGCACTGTCATTTCTTTCTTTATTTATGTCAAATGAAGTTCAAGTAAATGGATGTAAAATTGAAATAAGTTAGAAAATTCAGCCTTAGTGTCTCTTAACTATAGATATGCAATTGCTCGAAATTTTATATTCGTATGTGAATCTGGAATTGTACACTGTAAAATGCACACACACTCTCACACACATACACACACTCACACACACAGTATATACCTTAGCTGATATAAATAGCGAAATAGTGAATTACACGCAGCGTTCACCAATGGTTGCTAATACATATAAACATAAATTTTACTCCGGTATATAACAAAGTGACCGCCACCGTAGCGAAACGGTGATTATGGAACAGAGGACCTAGGTTCGATCCCCGGTACTGGCGTGAGGATTTTTTCCCCCGCTGGGAGCTCTGGCACAGGGTGCACTCAGCCTCGTTAGGTCCCACAGGGTCTAAGGAGCTACTTGACGAAGAAGTAGCGATTCCAGATCGTGAAGACCGCATATCTGGCAGGGAGGGCTGGGGCGCTGACCAGGTCCCACCATCCAGGACTACACCCCACTCATAACACAAGTAGTGGGCAGAGGTGGGGAAAATAGTGGTCGGGCGGCAAACCTGGGCCCTTCATGGGCTGTTGAGCATATGATTTTGTTCAGTTTTATACACCAAAGTAATACGTATATATGCATATATATCAAAACCGCCTCCGTAGCACAGTGGTACTGCACAGAGGACCCAGGTTCGATTACCGGTAAAGGCGTGGGGATTTTTACCCCGCTAGGAGGTCTGGCACAGGGTGTACTCAGCCTCATTAGGTCCCAGAGGGTCCAACTGAGGAGCTACTTGATGAAGTAGTGACCCAGATCGTGAAGGCTGCATAACCGGCCAGGAGGGCTCGGGGCTCTGACTACGTCCCACCCTCTAGTTTTACACCCCACTCATGACGCCTGTAGAGGGCAGAGGTGGGGGAAGCAGCGGCCGCGTGGTAAGCCTTGGTCCACGAAGGACTGTTGCGCTAAGGGGGGGATAAGTATATCAAAGTAAAACGTGAAAAATACTAACATAACGCAAGCGAGTCTCGACGAAGTTTAACGTAAGCTGAACCCTATAGCTTATTTAGTCAATCATAAGCATCGTTAAGGGGTTATGCAACTGGTTAATTAACATTGGTTGCTAGAATAATTAACATAAGTTTATATATAAAGG
This sequence comes from Tenodera sinensis, assembly GCA_030765045.1. Classification (NCBI taxonomy): domain Eukaryota; kingdom Metazoa; phylum Arthropoda; class Insecta; order Mantodea; family Mantidae; genus Tenodera; species Tenodera sinensis. The sequence goes on along the minus strand of CM060962.1, from coordinate 201,422,971 downwards.
ATAATAAAGCTAAGCTAACCTCGTATGAAACAGAAACTTAAGCTTGCATAAATACGCAACATAGCATCGCTTTGCTGGCGTACTTTTGTGTATTTCTAGATGTCAGCCGCACTGCGAATTGATGATACGCTTAAGTATTGAGAGTGCGAGTGTTTGACATATACAGGAGTATCCCCAAGTGATTGCTAACTAACCTTACACACATACACACACACGCGCGTAACGCCCACCTAACCTCTCGCGAATCAGAAAGCTAAGGTTATGTAAATAGTGAACCGAAGCATGAATAATGTTGTTGTTGTAGTGTTTAACGCCCGCTTTTACTACTACGGCACCGCAGGCGGTGACACTGATGATACATGAAGATGGAGCACCGGTGGAATGAGATGGCGGGGGAAACCGGAGTACCCGGAGAAAACCCGCCCTGACGCCGCTTCGTCCACCACGAATACCACATGCGGGTCCCTGGGATCGAACCCGGGCCGCCTAGGTGGTAGGCGAGCGCGCTAACCGCTCGGCCACGGCGCCGCCAAAGCATGAATAAGGAACACTTTAATCTACTCAGTTGTTAGTAAGTAACTTAAGCTTTACGTACTTTGGTATGACATCTACGTTTGTCAGTAGTTGGCGGTGTTTTTTATTCAGCAGTTGTCAGCATTATGTTTGTGCATTTCGTTTAAAACAGTTGGAGTACGAACTGCGATCTGTCGGGAAGCTGGGAAATGTCGTTGGCTTCTGGAGCCGTCCGGTATTAAAAACGGTCACAACCTTTTCACAAAGCTTTATATTCCATAATCAGCAGGCGGGATTTGAACTCGAAGTTCCCCTTCTTGGATTCGTAATCTGCCATTAACAGTTCCATATTTCACATATCCTTTCTAACCTATCGAGTGATTGTTCAGCAATATTCCCTCTTTGCTTCCCTGATTAGTTTACGGTTCGGCCTGTAGTGGGAGCTTTGTGGTTATTGTGATTCATGCTTAACCCAGGGAGGAGAGAATACCGGAAGATAGCGTGCATTTACTAACTATGCAAGAGAGTTGAAGCCAATGACCACGCCCCCTCCGTATTTAAGAAAGATGTCCGCTTACATTAAAAACAATGATAAAAACTGCGGAGTTTAGCAGTTTATAATTGATTAATATTGCTTAAAATGTATAATCGGCATCTTTAATATTACGACCGAACCTTCTAATGCAATTCCTTAGCAGAATAGAACACACAGCTAAGAGAAAAGTTATAAAATAAATGAATTGAAGTCTGGTCGACATGCTAACCAAATTGTTACCGCTTCCACAAGCAAAACTCCTTTATTACATTTAATCGTCAAAAAAATCATACTTCAAAAACGTACTTAAGACTTAATTATTCCACTGATGTGCTTGGCAAGTACTTTATAAATAAAAATAACGCTCATTCACGCTGAAAGCACAATAAACTTATTGGATTAAAACAGTACATGTTATTTGCATGGTAATCAAGGAAGGAAGTTGGGGGACCAAGAAAACACATGATTACGATCTATTAATATATTCATGTATTAATTACTATGAACAATGTAAAGCATATTAGTGACTAAACCCTAGGTTTAGTTCTGGAATTAAAACAAAAAATCCTTTTCCAATTACCATTTCATTTCATGTATCACCAGTGTCACCGCCTGAGGTGCCCTATGTACTGAAGGAAATAGGCCACTAAACACTACACCACACACACTCTCACACACACAGACACACACACACACACATAGAGAGAGAGAGAGAGAGAGAGAGAGAGAACTTTACTTATTGTTGCCCTTGAAACAGAATCAATTTGCTGTACACATGTCTTTTGTGTTTGTTGTGCACTACTAGCATCAAATAATGCCAAATAAAATTATCCGTGTAATCCGTGAGAACAACAATGTCAGATTTGACAGATGCACAGCTGCTGACATAACAGCCGAGAGAAGTGGTGTAGGTGGTCACGTGAGACTGGCATGCGGGATGTCCTAAGTTCAGTCCCCGCCGACCGCGCACTTTCATTTGGAGTTTTCCATGGTTTCCCACTTAGGCGAATGCTGGGGTGCTCATCCACTGACCACGGCTTTCCTCTCCATCCTTTCCTTGGCCTCCTGTCCTACTTACACGTCTACCTTTACTTTTAACCTTTGCTTACATACAAATCACTTGAATCCAGTTCACATTCTCTCTCTCTCTCTCTCTCTCTCTCTCTCTCTCTCTCTCTCTCTCTCTCTCTCTCTCTCTCTCTCTCACACACACAGCTACCTTGACAGAACCTCGGTTAAATCTCAAACCTAATGACCTAAGCTCGCGTAGTACTCATTTTACAGAGTCTGCTCCAAAAAATGTGTATACACTTTAAGGAATGAACCTATTCATTATGCGTTTGTTTTACATTTAAATACTGAGCACACATGTAGTACTGCCTTCAGTTAAGCACATGGTTATGTACCTCAGAAGTTTAATATGTTCGACACATCTGCGGTCGCCGCTGATATGTAGGTCAGTGTATACATTTATGTCATTTCTGTCTCGCGATATTGTTTGCTCAAACCTTGGCGGCCTTTCAGAATGAACTCCATAGATTACGTTAGAAACAAGCCGTCCACTACTGGCCGAACCGTAAACTAATCAGAGAAGGTGAGTATGGTAGCACGTACCACGTTCCTTGTTCTGCAAGATGCCACGTTCAATCTTGAACTGTCTCTTAAGACCTTTTATTTCCATCATGCCTCAGCAGTTAATTTTGTTAAGTTTTCGTGGAGCAATATTGATTCTCTTGAACTGGCTTACAGTTTTGAATTATACTTCACAATTGAATAAACAGTTGCGGTAACTTTTGGTCAGACATTGGTCTACAGGGTGGAATGTATTGCTTCGGCCATACGCTAACCAGGGATTCTACATGATGACTGTAGTAAATTAATATGTACAGCCGTGAAAAAAATGATTGATGCCTTGGGAGAGCAGAGTAGTTGTCGTGTTGCAGCGCGGTTTACATAAGTCGATATTTCGAGCTTGCAGCCTTAATTTATTGATAATCTGTTCCTTATGTTATCGTCTGTCGGGCACAATTTGGCAGTTTGCTACACCGCTCCTTTATGAGGAACAAGCACAAATGTGACCGGTTATTCGTTGTTTTGTAGTTGTTTAGCGTCCGCTTTTACTAACACGGCACCACAGGCGATGACACTCATGATGTGATGATATATGGAATGAAGATGGAGCACCGGTGGAATGAGACGGCGGGGGAAACCGGAGAACTCGGAGAAAACCCGCCCCAGCACCACTTCTTCCACTATGATCCCACATGCGGTTGCCTAGGATCGCTTGGTGAGAAGCTAATGGTCTAACCACTCGTCTACAGCGCGACCGCAGCGGTGATTCAAGACATAGCCTATTTGTGTGTAGCAGACAATAACATATGTAACAGACTATCAATAAACTAAGGCTGCATTTTGGAAATATCGACCTTTGTAAATCGCGCTGCAACACTCATGTGCTCAATCATTTTTCAATGGCTGTACAGTACAATCATTGTCATTAAAGAACCTTCTCGCCAAAGACGTTTAGATATATCTCATTTTTATACTCTTTTGACATATTTGACATATTGTTTTAATTTTGGTTTTGCCTGCTATTTTGTATATTTATTTTACGTTTTACTAGCAGTCTCATTTTTTTATCCCGGCGCAACTGCCCACAAGGGGCCAAGGCCTACCGCCCAGCCGCTGCGTCCCCCACCTCTGCCCACTACAGGCGTCATTGGTGAGGTGCAGTACTGGAGGGTGGGACGTGGAGCGCCCCGAGCCCTCCCGGCCAGTTATGCGGTCTTCTAGACCTGGGACCGCTACTTCTCCCTCAAGTAGCTCCTCAATTGGTCCCCCCGGGACCTAACGAGGCTGAGTGCACCTCGTGCCAGACCTCCCAGAGGGGATAAAATCCCCATGCTGGCACCGGGGATCGAACCCGGGTCCTCCGCGCCAGAGGCAAGCGCGCTACCAACTGCGCTACGGAGGTGGTCAGTTTATATCTGGTTTTTGTCATGAATTGCTTTTTAAGGGCGCTGATGACCACGTAGTTAAGCGCCCTTAGACCTCCTCCATCTCCTCCTCCACCCAATATATTTTTGCACAAATTCCGCTGAAAACCGATTAAGTGCAGTAAAGATTAGTTCCGATGATTGAAATATATCAGATGTATAAAAAATCTGCTATAAGAAAACTATTTAAATTATGAAGGTTGCAGTAGGCAGATCATGTGCTAGGGATGACAGAACTAGATGCACCCTTAAAGTCCCTAAAGGGAAAAAATGTGTGAAAATAAATCAGTGGGTAGACCAAGAGACAGCTGTTCGGTTAGTCAGAAAGCATGGAGAAGCATTTTGCAGAGGAAGAGAGGACGTCATGTAATAAATAGGGACGAATAGAACCACGTTATTGGAAGCCCAATTATTATTGTAAATTGTAAATTCCGTACCTAGGTATCTGACAGGTTTGCATTTAGGCAGCTTTCATAACACAATACCAACGCTCAGTTTTGCAATTACACTGTGAGTGATAAGTCAGGTGTTTTAAAAGTTTTGTGTGTAATTAGTTGATGATAGAGACAGAGAGAGAGAGAGAGAGAGAGAGAGAGAGAGAGAGAGAGAGAGAGAGAGACAGACAGACAGACAGACAGACAGAGACAGACAAAGACAGAGAGAGGGGGGATACCGAAATTTGATTTTGTCTACCCTCTTCGTGGGAATTCACACAAAACATTCTGGCATAATGTTCTACAAAAATGCCCACCAGTCCTTCGAGGGGAGAAACCTATTGCTTTCATAAATGAAGAACGTCTGCAGCAGTAGCGCAATGCACTAAGATTGATAAGTACAAATGAAGAAAATATGCGTGCAATAGCATAGGTAATATAGTTGACTCAGCATATTACAGCAAATGTTATCAACCGCGCTAGCTGGCGCCGTGGTAACTTCACGACTCGCATTCGAGAGGTTGCAGTTTCGATTCGCGTGGCCGATCCTCCTTGCCCTTGAGTTTATTCGGGCGTTTTGCTGGGTCGTCAGGCGAATGCTGAGAAGAATAGTTACATTTTGCGTCCCTCCAGCTCATCCAACTTTCTTCCATCCGGTCTTCACAGCGTCACATTGTTGCCGATGTGCGACGGTGACCCTGACTTGTGAGGACTTAGCGCACTGTAACTCCTGTTCCCGGTGTATGGTGGGCGTTGTAGTCGTCTGCCCTGCTGGAGCAGGTCGGTGTCGAACCACGTATGGCTTGGTGGCTGCATCGTGAACCGTCGAACCGTGATGAAGAACCTCCACCTCACCTCAGGGACCCTCACGCTGGCTGGCACTCCTAGCCCTGGTTCCGACGCATCCCGCAGAGCCTAACCATCACATCCCTTCCTTCCTGAGGTCTGATATACAGTAACGTGAGTGTAAGATTCAGTGTGGAATCCCATCCGCTTCTTATCCATTTCAATCGAAAAGTATTAGATATCGGCCATTTTACTTTCTCTACTGATAATTAGAAGGAAGTATTGTATTCCACCCAAAAACTCGATGTCGAGATTTCACCCGAAATATTTGTTTTGAGACCCCCTGAATCCAAAAAAAGCATTTTTAGAAAAAGGTCTGTCTGTGGTGTGTGTATGTGTGTGTGTGTGTGTGTGTGTGTGTGTGTGTGTGTGTGTGTGTGTGTGTGTGTGTGTGTGTGTGTGTGTGTGTGTGCCTGTGGACAGCATAACTCAAAAATGAAAAGTCGGTTAGAAACCAAAGTTGGTATTTAAGTTTAATGTCTTTCAAGGATGCGACACAAAGATTTTGTAGAAAATAGCCCCACCCAAAACTACCCTTTACATGGAACATTTTTCGAAAAATTTTATTTTCTTGAAAATGGCTGTAACGATTTTGATTAAAATGTTATATGTTTGAGGTATTTTTATGACAAATGAAATGTGTATCTTGAATTTTCTGGCTATAGCCCCTGTAGCCGTATTTACTCTGGACAACTTTTGCATAACTGGTAAACCATTAGAGATAGACCAAATCATACTATACAAAAATGTATATCTTGCTAAAATACAGAATTTGTGTTCAAATAAATTTTCTTTTAGGGTGATTCATTTCGGAGATATTCCTTATTATGTGTGTGAGTTTCGTGAAACTTAGAACTTTCGTGAAATGGATCATCGTTGTTCACTTTTTATGTGTTAAATGTGCAAAGAGAACAGAATCTCAAAGCTTTAAAACATTTAACTGTCGCACAAAGCTTACTGTATTCTAACATTACCCTTGCACCTACAAGGAAATAAGGAATGAGATAATTTGTACAGATGTTTATCTTAATTAACACGAAGAAGATATAAGAATAAGAGTTTGTAAGAATTGTTATTACAAGAGTAGAGAAAGTCATGTGAGTGCAACACATCATATTTTTTTTACTTAGCATATAAGTAAAATCTAGGGCCGAGAGCAAGGGATACAGCCTCTATATACGCGGAATGAAATACACAATCAAATGCAATATATATCCCCATATCCTACACATGTAAACTATTTGAGAGAAGTGTGTTAAGGTAATGAGTAGTTCAAAGCCACATAGTCTTCCGGTGAGCCCAGAAAGCGTTTCCTCTGCGGTAACAACCACACATTACTACCAACAGACAACACCCAAAATAGAAGTTTAGGAAACCCCTGAACCTAAAACAGGTTTTATAGAGAAACGTCCGCGCAGGTGTGTCTGTGTGTCCGTGTGTCCTAATTAGGCGAAATGACACGAGGGTGAATCAAAAAGTAACTTCCACTTTCAAGTTATGGCCATTTATTAAACCACATACACATAGGCAACACAGCTATGGCAACGTACAATGTAAGTACACTTTTTCACATAGTCCCCATGAGACTGTAAACATGTATCGGAACGGGCAACCAACTTTGCGGTTCCGGATGTGTAGAGACCACCTCCAGTGCTGTGTAATCACCTGCTGGATACAGCTGCTTGCATCTCCTCATTGTTTCGGAATTGTCGTTCACTGAGATCCTTTTCCACCTTACTAAACACATAGTAATCGCATGGTGCTAAGTCTGAACTGTATGGGGGATGTCTTACCTCCCACTTGAATCGCTGTAGCAGTTCCGTCGTTTGGTGGGTCGTGTGAGGTGTTGTGGTGAAAAATTGCATGCCCACAATAAAGAGCAGTGATATCACAATGAATGTCCTTATAACTGAGCTTTTTAGCCCACAGAAATCTGATTGTTGCATGCACCTCCAATTTGGAGTGAATATCCAGTCGGCATGCCACTGAGCCAGGCCTGCTCTGCTCACACAACACGACGGGGTACCACACCACACTACCTATCGGATGTGTCAGCAGTTACTGTAGCTTGCTACACATTGGCCACTGTCACGACACATAGCATGCTCTTGTGGCGAGCAAGTGCAACTTACTTTTTGATTCACCCTCGTACATGCCAAACTATCAGATCTCGTTACATTTACTAAACACAAAAATCTGATGTGTTGCACTCACATGACTTTCTCTACTTCTGTACTAACCATCTTACAAACTCTTATTTCTATATCTTATTCGTGTCAATTGAGATAAACATTTGCAGAAATTCCTGTATTGCTTATTTGCTTGCAGGTGTAAGGGGATCATGGGGATATAGTAGGTTTGAGCGATAGTCACACTTATACAAAAAGCTTCGTGTACGATACATGCGTAAAACCCCAATCATGTTGACTAGTGTGTAAATGTTGACAATTTCAGGAGAAATTTCCTGGTATCCCATTTTCAGGTGGGGACACTATTAGATTTCTGGTTGGTAAGATCAGGGCAAAGGGATCGACATAGGCCTGGGCAGGCATTTTACGGGGAGAAGCGCATGTTGGAACTTGGCAATCAAACAATATTAATTCATTATTAAGTTGTCAAAAACTGTAAAAGATATGAGTTATAGTATGTGCTTTCATAATTTACGCACGCGCACGCGCGTGTGTGTATGTGTGTGACTTTGTACTCATGCCTTCACTGTGTACTACAGTACGTCAATTATGTTTACATGTCAGGCAAACACATTATAGCTGCAAATGTTTCGCAATACTGTATATCAGCGATGTCAAACGTTTGTGGAAGAGGGGAGGTTAGATTTAGCTCCTTCCACTTTGTGTGAATTTTCCCACTCTTTTACACTTAGACGTGCATTGTGTTGCAGTGGCAGTTTGGTCATATGTACGTTGTGTTTGCTTTACGAAAATACTTACAAATCTTAAGCGATAAAAATCTGTTCATTAGTGGTTTCTTTGGTTCTTCTTCTTCTTTATGTGGTCACCCTCCACATATGTAGGACTTTGCTTACATTAGGAAGTATATCATAGCCTTAGAAGATAAACCGAGTGATCGTCGCGTAACATATTGCGATGCAGACTTTTAATGTAGATCCATTTGGAGAAACTGTTCGCAAGTGTATGTAGACCCAAGAAGTGATATCACGTTGGAGACAAACATTCGCAGTCTAGGAATTGTGTCAGAGGGCAAAGACTGAATTAAAATCCAACATTGTTTTTGGAAGATTTGAAGGCCGTAGTGTTTTGCAGAATAATTATTGCCATTTGCATCTCATGTAGAGCCTCGCTGCACGAAAAATGCATAGGGTTGTTAAACAGTCGTATGTTTTTCTTCTCTTCTTGACTACAAAAGTATTCCTCCTCCCATTCCTTATGAAACGTGAAACGTTTTGGTGTCTTAGAAACTGCCTTGGAATCGCCTGTTTGTGTCCGTCACTGAATAATGACGGTCTGCTTGTGATTCTGCACGTCACAGGCACTAGCTGAGTCACCCTCCGACTGTAGGATTGGAGGTGGGGCAGTAGCCCCTAATTACGTAAGCGTCTCCAGAGAGACAGGGTTGGACATCGCTGTTGCATATCTTCTTCATTATTGATTTGATAACATTATTATATTACAGATGTTATACTCTCAATCTCTGTCAGTAGGAATTCTCATGGACTTAAACTGTAAAAAATGTGTACGGGAATAAACTTATAGGTAACGTTGCGGCGCAGAACCACTGTTGACGATAGTAAAATAAACGTTTATAACCATGGGTACGAACTTGAAAACAATGCACTCCTTATTTATATTACAAATGTGAATAACTTCACTGGTAAACTCATTTGTAACACAGGGGCTATGAAACAATCGAGTATCCTGAAGCAAACTGTATTTTGCATGAAGATTAAAACAATAGTGTCATAGTAATTAACTGCACATTAAATTCATTAATTTCCAAGAGAGAGGGGGTGGCAACGTCCATCCCTTGCTCGCCCTTCACGAAGCCCATAGGGATAGCTGAATCTAAGAATCGAAAAACGAATGTTTGAAAGCGGGAACAAATATGTGTTGCATTCCAATGACTTTACTCTTGCACAAACTCTTTTTACAGAAGCAGTTTCTTTTATTTATTTTATGCTAATTGAAATAAGCATGTGTAGAAATTTGAGAGGTAGAACTGGAACTTCAAAATTCAATGCCATAGGGGGGATTTGAACCACATACCCTCCGCTTACTAGGCGGGTACTCTAACCATTAAGCTACTGTGACAACCTGCCAGAATGACATTGAATTCCCAAATCAGTTCGTATTTTTCGCGGTAAACCACAAAGGCAGTCTCACATCAGAGACAATTACCCCAATGGTGACTTACTATTGCAAGTACTTTATGTCCCGGGATTAAATAACCTTCAGATGGTAATTATTATTTATTTATGCCCACAAACTTACTGGCGGTGTTTTAAACATACAAGCCATGTGTGTTCAATGTTTGAGAGGTAGAACTGGAACTTAAAAATTCAATGCCACAGCTGGGGTTTGAACCACAGACCCTGCGCTTACTAGGAGGGTGCTCTAATCATTAAACTACTGTTACAACCTGCCAGTTCTACCTCTCAAACATTGCCCACACACGGCTTTTGTGTTTAAAAACACCAACAGTAAGTTTGCTGGCATAAATAAATAATCTGTAGAAATTGTTTTATTGAATATTTCCTTGTAGCTAGGAAATACAGTAGACATAAGCGATAGTCAAATTAGTGAGGCAGTCGACATTACATTCTCTGTGCATGTCCAGGACGTAAAAAAATAAATAACGAGTTCCCATTTGAGAAAAGTGCGAGTACTAGAAAATTCAGACAAATAAGGAAAATATCACAAATGATTCACCTCACTGAATTAGAGTGTTATTCTAATGTAATTTACTCTCAACACAGACATTTCTGCTGAATAAACGTCCAATTTTGACATGCACAATGAACAAGTTCTAGTCTTTACAACTCGAAGAGAAGGAAGTAACTGGCAGGATATAATATGATAAACGTAACCTTCAGTGGGACATTCACCACTACTGCACTAGTGGAACATGCTGAGGTCACCGAAGTGCATGCAAGCTATGGTGTGGCTATATTATATGAAATGCATGGTATTAGGTGAAAGAATGATAATTTGTAATTGCTTTTTTTAATACTCGCTTATCCATAGGGTATTTTAATTTTTCTTTGATAATTCTATGCTTTTTGTTGTTAACATTGAGTACATTTTGCTTAATTAAGTCACAGCTATTTTCTTTCTTCTTCTAGGCACATGGACATAAGGTGATGTAGAATGCAATAATTCTGGCTTAGGTGTTTCTAAGTAAGTTGATGAATGATCCACATGAAGATATCAACTTCAAGGATGTCTGAATGGTCTTCAAAACATCATCACCAATGAACCTATCGACAATTCAAACTACACACATCATTGATAATCTGAAATTTGAAGTGTGTTTTCTACCTATTCCAAGACCAGTAACATTTGCAAATCAAAGTAATGTGACTTAATGACGCAAAAACTTGTTTACATTTTATCATGTTAATAGTTATTTGTTAGTTATAGTTATATGTAAATAGTTAATGTTTTAAAGATTAAAGCCCTTGTGCTTATTTCTGGTGCTTAAATGATACACCAGCAATCTTATAAATTGTTATAAGTCAGAGTCCGTTACATAATAGTATATTAGGCAACGAGACTATAATGGTAGTAATTAAGACGCTACACTGCTCGCAAAAGTTAAAGGCATGTGAACGCTGGCCAATGCTCAAGCGGAGCGCTGTTGCCAAGTGTAGTGCGTGTACCGGCAGAGGTTCTGTACATAAGAGCGCGTGAGATGCGTGTACCACATTCGGCAGCACTGGTAGGAGCGGCAAGCTTAAGATTCGATGGAGTCTGCAGTACGGCCCGCCTTCATATGCCTTTAACTTTTGCGAAGATTATAGTATATACGAGCTTCTTAATTACCATTGTAGTTATGCTTCATAAGACAATTTATGCTCGACCATATATCTAGCTTTATAGTCGAAATATTGTAAAATGTACACTCACCAGGGACATTGATCTACATATAGCATCAGCTGATATTTGGAGTTCTGCGCAGGCGCTAAAGGATCGATTCGTTTCCAGCACGTCACAGCTGCATGATGAAAATGATAACTTTGGAATCCTACGTAATATTGCAAAATAGAACGCAAATGGAATATATTGGTTTTCAGGTATAAGTTATTTATTATACAATTAATGAAATTAAATTGCGGGACTGTGCTTAGTGCAATATGCTTGGAATTTCATACTGTATTGAGGTTCATTTGTGTGTTTTGTGTCAGTTGCATCTTACTTAGACGGAGTAAGTTGCATCTCACTGTCGGTAGTGTCCGACAACTTAGCTTTTTCTAAACTTGCGCTAGTTGCCTTTCAAGAATTAATGGATATTGTGATTTGCCATTACTGTATGGGAATTCTCTGATTCGTGGAACACCTGTCCTTTAATGAAAATTGAATTAGATAGATAGATACTTTATTTCACTGCTTAGAGCATGGCCCGGTGGCAGCGCTGTCAATATAATATACAATTCTTTACAATATGATATACAATTCTTTACAATATGATATACAATTCTTTACAATATAATATACAACTCCTTACAATATAATATACAATTCCTTACAACATATATACAATCCTTTCATGCACTATGGTAACTATACAGGATTTCTTTTTAACCTCTCTTTGAAATTATTTACATTTGGAGGCAAAGTCTCCAGTAACTCTGCAGTCAAATTGTTCCAGTCATTAATTGTTCTATTGGTAAAGGAAAATTTACCTATATCAGTTTTCTGTTCCCTGTTTCTTATTTTTTTAGAGTGATCATTCCTTCCCCTATATGATGGTGTCAACAACCGCTTTGTTATATCTTTCCATGCAGGTTCCCCCTTATATGCTCTAAAGATTGCATATAGCCTTGCCCGTTTTCTACGTTTCTCCAATGATTCCCAGGAGGTAGCAGTGCCTGTAGGGTTTTCAAATCGCTTTCCTCTATCAACAAATTTAGCTGCTCGTTTTTGAACTCTCTCGAGTGCTTGTTTTTGAACTCTCTCGAGTGCCTGTTTTTGACCAACCCGATATGGATCCCAGCATGCTGCGCTATATTCTAGTATTGGTCGGACTAAGGATGTGTAAGCTAAATTTCGCGATTTCCCATTGCTGCGTTTTAATATTCTCATTACAAAGTGTAATGCTTTGCAGGCTTTTCCAGTGACCGAGTTTACATGTTCCCCCCATTCCAATCTTTCATTTATTATTACACCTAGATATCTAGTGCTACTTACCCTGGGTATTCTCTTGTTATTTAATTTATACATCACATTTTCTTCTGTTCTTGTCCTTGAAAATATAATTGTTTTACATTTACTTGGATTTATCTCCATTTGATTGGATTGCGCCCAGAGTTGAATTTTGTTTAAATCTTCTTGTAAGTTATTAACGTCACCTTCGGTCTTGATATTTCTATAGATTATACAATCATCCGCAAATAGCCGAATTTGTGATGTTATCCCTTTCCATAAATCATTTACATATGCTAAGAAAAGCAACGGCCCGATCACGCTACCCTGGGGGACACCTGAGGTTACTTCGGTAGGGGACGATAGTCTATTTCCCACCCGCACTCTTTGGGTTCGTCCGCTCAAGAATTCCCGAATCCAAATAATCACTCTGTTGTCTATTTGCATATTGCAAAGTTTTTCTATAAGTGGCCCATGAGGTACAAGGTCAAACGCTTTAGTAAAGTCAATAACTATTGCATGCACTTTACCGCCTGCATCGAGTGCATCAGCTACATCCTGACAAGTAGCTACTAGTTGGCTCTCACAAGAGTGTCCATTCCGAAACCCATGTTGTCCTTCAAAGAGCCAGTGTGAATTATCCCATTCTCGTCTTAAGTATTGCTCTGTAAGATGCTCGACTTGTTTACTTACTACTGATGTCAAGCTAACTGGCCTATAATTTGTCGCTTTGGTTCGATCCCCTGTTTTATAAATAGGAACGACTATAGCCTGCTTCCAATCCTGCGGTATACTTCCGTTATTTACCGTTATTTCGAATAGCCTCAGCATATATGGCACGATTGCCTCTCCTCCAATTTTAAGAAAGTCACCCGAAATGCCGTCCGGACCGACTGATTTATATTTCCCTAATTTAAATAATCTTTTTCGAATGTCGCTTGGTTTCACGATCATAGGGGGCCCCTCCGTTCTTTTAATACTGGCATTGCTCTTTACTTGGAACACTGAAGCGAATTGCCGATTAAATACTTCCGCTTTTAACAAAGAGTCGGTAACTTGTACATTTCCATTTTTTATTCCCGGAATCTCCTTCTTGTTACCCCTGCGCCTTCTCATGAATTTAAAAAACTGCTGCCAGTTATTTCTGTTAGACGAGAGAATATTTTTTAAAAAATTTTCTTCAGCGGTAATCTTCTCTAATAAAAGTTTATTTGACAAGACATGGAATTTATTTGCGTGATTAGTACTAATTTTACGTGACCCATATGCTCTCCTAACTTGTTTCTTTAGTCGTTTTACTGTTTTGTTGTAATATTCTGGGTCAGGGTTTTTTATGAGTGTTTTACGGGGTATAAATTTATCTGTCGCTTCCACAACGATTTTTTTAAAATTTTGCCATATTTTTTCAACCGAACTTCCAGTTTGGGACCACAAGGAATATCTATCTTTTAGGAATTGTTGCAGCCTTGGAATGTCTCCTTTATAATATTGGTAAATGTGTTTCTTTTCCCCTGTATGGCATTGGGCTCTAATTCCTTCTACTTTAACCACTGCGCAGTTATGGTCACTTATACCAGGAGAAACTTCACATTCTAGCACTGCTTCCTCCGGCTTCACCAGGAAAACGTCTAGAACCACCCCCTCCCTAGTTGCGGTTTTTACAGTTTGAACAAAGCCACCTTCCCAAATTAGGTCATTTACAATAGCCTGCGATTCCCCTCCCCTCACTTCACCCTCCCAGGTAACTTTTGGAAGATTTAGGTCACCCCCTATGATTACCTGCTTGCTGGCCTCACTTTCAAGAACCCGTTTTGCAAGTGATTTTAATGAGCCCAAGTCGTCACTTGGTGGCCTATATATACCAACTATCCGCCATTTATTTTTCATATAATTTCCTGAAATTTCTACTTCTAAGATTTCGTATACCTCATCCCGCCACACTTCTGCCGCATTGTGTATGTTTTTGACACAAATAAATATCCCACCCCCTCTACCGTTTCTATCTCTTCTTATTACCGTGAGGTTGTTTCTAAATATTTCTGCGTTTGTGATATCCGGCTGTAGCCAAGATTCGGTACCTATTACTACGTCTGGATCATATATGTCTATTAAGTTTGAGAATTCTAATTTTTTGTTTAAGATGCTTCGGCAATTTACCTGCAAAATCACTAGAGACTTACCTTTGCTATTTGATGTTTTGCCCATACTCTCGCCGTCCCACAGTCAGTTTCCTTCGTCCTCGCTACATCCGCCATCTCGTCCGTCGCTGACCTCGCTCCTTCTGCCACCGTTCTCGTCCCGTTCTCCGCCATTCTCGACCCGGTCACCGATATTCTCGTCACGTCCGTCGCCGAATTGTTCGACTGGATGAAGACCAGTCATTTAATGAAAGTTTGAACTTAAGGTGGTCCATTAGAGGATCGCCATCAGACTTATAATTAAGAAATTTGGGTATGGCCGAGCATAAAGATTACTTATGCTCGAGCAGGCCCAACTTTACGTCTGGTCGTTTAACTTTAATAGACCTCATTAAAGTGCAGGTTCCCACCAATCAGAAGAAAGCCCAACTGCCGTACGGTCAATCAAAAACAACCAGCGCGAGTTTAGAAAAGGTAAATATTTCGGACACAAGTGGCAGTAAGATGCAACTTACAGTGCCAAAAATGTCTGCAAAGGTACACGATATGACCAATAACTCATTGCCACAAAAATCAGGACACATATAAGAAAAATTAAATACACAATTCATGGATTGGGGCAAATCAAAATGCATTGCTGGCATACTTTGAAGTATTGTCGCAAAAAATGAAACCATCAACCTTGTGGACTCACTACTCTATTTTAAAGTCAGATGTTCAAGATCGAGATCACAATAAAATCAATGCTTTCGCGTCTGCGCACATGTCATAATGCTGATAGCTGTTTCACTGCGACGGTAAGGTCAATGCACTTATTGGCTTAGGCAAGCATACAATATTAAAAATAATTTATAAATATTTTAAAGTCAGGCACATGTTGTAGCACAAATAGTCGTATGAAACCATACTATAATAGCAATTAAGATGCCTGTATGAAAATTATAAAGGTCGCTCGGGTCGTTACATAAACGTCTCAATTACTATCCTTATAGTCTCGTTACATAATTTCGGAAGCTGCACCGAATAATTGTTAGCCTTTGCCCTAAAGCATAACAATGTCTAACGTTTGAAGGCGGGATGTTCTAATGATGTTACATGGCTTCAATATCTCCTTGATAACAAGGTACCCTATATATCAATTATAGCAATTATGTCAGCTGAGTTTCAACTCTAACGTAATATAGCACTAAACTGCTATCCATCACAGTATAAATGGAATAGATAAGTATTTCATGTTTCAAGTGAAGATGAAAATGATGGCGAAGATCATAGTGGAATTATTAAATATAATAAATATGTAGAGACCGATAAGCTTCAGTTATCTTATGATTGTTATAAATTCTTGAAATTAAACGCAAATTAGTTTCATGATGCATTCATCTTATCGTCAGTGCTCTTATTTATAACAACTACCATCGGTACGAACCCTCAATTATTTAATATTTCTCTGAAAACAAATTCAAACCTGTTAATAGAATCAATCAGTGGTATTTCAAAATTCATAATGCGGTCCCTATTTTTCAAAATAAACATCTTTTTCCCATACCATTAAATTGATGGGCCCATTTAATTGTTTTAACAGCTTAAGCTCCCAATTTATTTAATGAGTAAGTGATCAAAATGATCTTCCTCAGTTGACTTATCAGTCTGTTTATATTTAATGTTTCTAAAATGCTCCTTCGTTCTGGTTTCCAAATGACGTTTAGTTTTACCAATGTAAACCCTCTCACAATCCAAATAGCTAAACTGATAAATGCCAGATTTTTATAATTTGTAATTTTATCCTTTTTAGAAAATGTAGCATTTTTGTATATTATATTTATTTTGAAGAAGCAAAGTTATTCCATGCTCCTTAAAACAGTTTTGCAGTGAATTTATCACAAAGGAATATTCATTTCCGTTTAGTATTTGTCTAGTCTTGAGTAATTTAAACTATTGATGAGCAGAGACAGGATTTAATGTAATTACACATTCTGTTCCTTTAAATGTAGGTAGTTACAAGAAAAGCTAATATGTCAACAAATTTCGCTGAAAGAACCTTAATTTCAAAGTTTTAAACTACATATTTTTAGATAATTTGAGGTACAATATATATTTCACACCATGCTTCATAATTTCACATATTTTAATATTTATGTGGAGTTATACATTTTCCTCAGTCTCATGCATTTTCGTTGCAAAGCAAGAAAGGAAAAACGATTGTTTCACCATTGCGCTTCTCATACATTTTCATCAATTCCATAAATTTCCGTTACATTCAAAGGTGAACTGAACGATTTCGATGTCACAACAATGAGAGTTTGTTACAGTCAGTTGTATTTAAGATAGCCATGGCACCGATTGCATCTTCGTTGTCATCAAAGCTGCAAACATGGATTTCTATTTACAGTGCTTTAACCACAGATGGTAAAATAGTAGGTACTGTGGCAAACTTAATAAACGTGCAGGATGTACTATGAAATCTAAAATTGAACAAGTTACGAAGCAAGCTACACATTAGGAATAAGCAACGGGTTTCTTAAAAAAATAGGCACTATTTACACATTCAAAGAGACAGTCCACATCATCTAGCACTGAATTTTACAAAGACCTGTGCACGGCATTAGTTGCGAAGAATATACAAAAAATGTATTTAAACATAAATTGTCTGTTTTAGCAAGATCTACATGTTCCTATCGTATGATTTGGTCTGTCCCTTACGGTTTACCAGTTATTCAAAAGTCATCCAGAGTAAACAGGACTACAAAGGCTATAACCACAAAATTCAAAATATACATTTCATTTGCCATAAAAATATCTTAAGCATACGTCACTTTAATCAAAATCGTTAGAGCCATATTCAAGAAAATTAAAATATTCGAAAAATTTTCCGTGTAAATGGTAGCTTAGGGTGGAGCAATTTTATTCAAAATCCTCATGTCGCATCCTTGAGAGACATTAAACTTAAATACCAAATTTGGTTTTTAACCAACTTTTCGTTCTTGAGTTATGCTGCCCGCAGGCTGACACACACTCACACACACACGCACACACACACACGCACACACACATACACACACACACACACACACACATACACACCCGTGAACCTTTTTCTAAAAATGCTTTTTTTTTTATTCAAAGGGCATCAAGACATATATCTCCGCGATCTCTCGACATGGAATTCTTGGGTGGAATACAACACCTCCTCTACTTCTATACGTAGTAGAGAAAGTAAAAGGTGAATATCTCGTTAAAACACACAACTTGTGTATAAATGCATTTTTTGTGCAGTGAACCATTCCCAAGATATTCCTTTAGGTGAGTTTTGTGACACCTAAACTGAATCAAAAAAGCATTTACAGAGAACGGTCCGCGCGCGTGTTTCTGCATCATACGATTTGATTAGAGTTTCTGAATCAGAAGAAGCTGTTTCATAAGCGGTAAAAGTTTCATTACTAACATACACGGGGATGGAACACGCGATCTCCCGAAGGCGGGCCATAGACATTACCACTTAAGCCATCCCGCTCGATTTTCTCTGGAGTCAAAACATAGAAAGGTTATTTTAGTTATTCAAATTTTAATTTAAGATTACTTTTAATGCACACTTCGATGCAATAGGGAAATAGGTATGATTTTATTACAAGCGTGAAACTGGACATAATGGTTACCGTCATGAATAATTTAATTTTCATACTCGCAATAGAAACACCTCTAAACTATGTGACCCACAAAATTATACATTCAGTTTCATGAAATTTACAGCACATAACGAATTTTTTGTGTGGTCGCAGCTTTCTGTTATGCAAACTTCTAGTTTCAGCAGTGAGGTTTTGTGAGTACATTGCATAATACTAGTCCTGTTTGCTGAACGTAAAACCACACATACGCAAGAGAGCAGTATTTGTGAAACATAATTTCACATAGGATATAAACTGCAGGTTCCACAAAACTACAGAATAAGCGGCGGCTGACTCGTTATATGAACCTTAACCTCTGCATGTATATCACAGGAAAGTTATCTAAATTTCTCTGACAATTACTTGCCGAAATACAGTAAGCTGCGTTTGGAAACTTTGAATCAGAATGAAAAATGTAATAATCATGATTTGAACAACAGATCTTCGACTTTCCGTGCAATAGCTCTAACCCAACGATGTCCAATCTCGTGTGTTTGGAGGCACCTACGTCATTAGCTGTTGTTACTCCCCCATGACCTTCAGTCAGGGGGTGCGTTAGCTAGTGCCTTTGACGTGTAAAATTACAAGCAGACAGTCAGTATCGGGTGACGGACACAAACAGACGATTCCATGGAAGTTTCTAAGTCGTACCTTGAATTTTCTGGGAATGTGCTCAGAAGATTTCTTCATTCTGGCTGATTTTTGCATAAATGGTAAACAGTAAGAGATAGACAAATGTTTACTAAATAAAAAATCTGCTGTATTGAACTCACATGACTTTCTCTACTCTTGTACTAACCATTCTTACAAACTCTTATTCCTAACATTGTGACGCCGGGTGCGGTGCACAACAAAAGACGGTCGGGACCAAGCTACTTCACACC
Source organism: Tenodera sinensis (assembly GCA_030765045.1). NCBI lineage: Eukaryota > Metazoa > Arthropoda > Insecta > Mantodea > Mantidae > Tenodera > Tenodera sinensis. Next base: position 201,403,626 of record CM060962.1, on the reverse strand, counting down.
ATATACTAGGCCGGCGAGCGAACAAGGGTGCAAGTTCAAGCTTCGCCACAGGACTCCAGCGAGCAAACACGTGACTAACAACAATCAACTGGCAACACAAAGGGTGTACTGCAGCAGCCGGCGTATTGTACAAGTTCGCGAAAGATCCGTGTGACGTCATCTCCACTATATAAGGGGGCGAGGAAGCAGCAGAGAGTTACAGACATGACTCGGATAGTGTGTGAGAGAGTGCGAGATAGCTCGTCGTGACAGATACGTCGTGTCGAAGTAAAGAAGCTTTAATGAGCGTTGAGTGACTATCGTCCGAGTTAGTGCTTGAGAGACAGAGAAAGTGAAGAAAGATAGTGAAAGAACTGAGTCAGTGTAACGAGGAGAAAACAGTTGTAAGTTGTAATTTCACGAAAGACTGTAGACTGTGTCAGTAGAAGAGAACTGTGTATTTTTGCAAAAGTTTAGGAGAAAACAAAGTGAAAAAAAAATAACTGGACCGATTTTGTCAGTTTTGTCACACTAGTGTCTGAAGTAAGATTTTCCGAATTGCCATTTTGTTACAATCTATTTGAAAAATGAGTACTTTAATATTAAGTAAATTTATCTAAATCTCATGTCTTTGTTCCCAGAAGATTAGCAAATATAACCAAAGTAGACAGTAAGCGCTTGCAGACAAATCTGATTGTGCTGATTATTCTATAATCTTCACGCTTCACCTTGACGTTCAGTCCTTTGGTGGGAATGTTCCAGCTGCTTTGTGTTTGTGAACGTGCGGCAGATTGTTAGTACCGGATAGATGTGACGGACAGAATGGAATCCTCTTAGTCCAGAGTCAACAGCTGTTGATATTTCCACCGCCACCTGCCAGTGTTTGTTTCATCCCTCCTCTACACTTTCGGTTCTACGCGCTTACAGCGACGCTTTCGACATTGGTTCCAGCTAATAAGCTATTTACACCAAAACTCTTTCGCTGTAACGTGTAACTTCACTTGCAGGCTACTTCTGCTTTTCAATAAATGGCCCAAAAACCTCAAAGGGGAATAAACAGACGGTGGAACACTCAGAGAAGTTGTGACCATAGTACGTATTTAACGAGAGTAAAATTGGAGGGGAAAAACGGGGAAAAATATGACAAAAATCGGATGCGTTGCGCCAGTATGTCTTCTCTACTCTTGTGTCAACTATTTTTACAAACTATTATTCTTCTATCTTCTTTATGTTAGTTGAGATAAACATTTGTAGAAATTATGTATCTTACTGCTAACTTTTTGGTAGGTCCAAGAGTAATACAGGAACACAGTATGCTTTGAGCGATAGTAAAATCTTTTAAAGGTGGTCGCTATATGAAGCCTTTGAAATTGATTCTCTTTACACGGTCAAGAGATAAAAACTCAATACCAACCTTCCATTTAAGCAAAGTGTAAGTACTGCAAACCTCACACAAATAACAAAGAACATCTCCGAAATGGTTCACTCCACAAAAAATGCATTTGAGCATAACTTATGTGTTTTAGCGAGATCTACATTTTTGTATAGTAAGATATGGTCTGTCTCTTACGGTTTACCAGTTGTGCAAAAGTCAACAAGAGTAAACAGGACTGCATAGACCACAGTCAGAAAGTTAAAAAATATACCTGCATTTTATTTGTCAAAAAATATCTTAAACATGTGACATTTTATTCAAAATCGTTAGAGCCATTTTTGAGAAAATAAAAATTTTCGAAAAATGTTCCATGTAAAGGGTAGTTTAGGATGGAGGAAGTTTCTTCAAAATCTTCGTTTTGCATCCTTAAAAGATATTAACCTTAAATACCAACTTTGGTTTCTAACTGACTTTTCGTTTTTGAGTTATGCTTTCCACAGACTGACAGACACACAGACACACAGACACACACACACACACACACACACACACACACACACACGCACGCACGCACACACACTGACCTTTTTTCTAAAAATGCTTTTTTTTTTTTATTCAGGGGGCCTCAAAACATATTTTCGGTGAGATCTTGACGACGAACTTTGGGTGTAATACAATACCTCCTCTACTTTACTATCCGTAATAGAGAAAGCAAAAATACTGACTTAAATATAACTTGTCTTCAACATGTACTCCTGCCTTAAAGCAATGCTTCTCGTGTGTTTATTCTAAATATAACTTAAGTGTAACGTTAGTGCAATCGTAACTGCTTAAGTGTCAAAGTGGGATCAGAAGTAATTGGTGTTCTCATTTATTACAGTATTGATGTACCTTATCAACAAAGGCGGCCGTAATTTTTTTTTAAAAAAAAGAGAATATACGGAGAATCTGAGCCCAATTTGCTCTACATTTTATGACATATTTATGTATTATCAATATTACCTTTTTTGTTGCAAGGTGAGGCACCAAGGTGACGGATATAGCAACGGTAAGTTGTTTCGTATGGTTCGTAAACTGCTAATGAGTTGACTTCAAAAGTTTAGACTTTCAAAACCCCTGAGGTAATTGAAGGTTTCCTTTGAGGAGTTGTAGAAGATTCATAACATATCGAGGCGTGTCAAAGAAACTGGAAGCTGTATACAGCAAACCACGAATCCAAAACAAAGGCTGAATTCCATGTGGAAATGAGCAAAATTTCATACGTTTTAAGGAGTTATTACTTTTATGAAGGACTATAGCTTTTTTGTTTTGTTTCAGATTATATGAAGCTGATCATGTGCTCAAACCAAATCAGAGGACTGAAAATTTCTACTGAGTTATTCCTTCCCACTAACTGCTATCTAGGACTACTAACATAAGGAAAGTTTGGTGTTTTCCATATGAATAACTTTTTCCACTATTGTCATTAGTTTTTATATAGATTTTACAAATTATTCTTACAAAGTCTCATTTTTACACCTACTTCATGTTGAGATAAAGTTTTGCAGAAAGAGCTTCATTACGCATTTCGTTGTAGTATCAGGGATTACAGGAAGCCGAAGTGACAGTCAAATCGTTAAAAAACAGATCTTTATATGCTGTGTTTAAGATTCCATTCTCCTTCCATGAAATTGGGAGAATGCAATATTAGTGGGAACGGACTTCAAAAAATTACAAAGGTATTGAACATTTCAAGCAAATAACATTGACTACTCGTACCCTGCACATTAATTATATTACTCGCACCTTAAACCTCATTTGCTTTTAATTTCTTACACTAAACATACATTTCAGTGACACAGGTACGAATGTGAAAATCGTATAACAAAATAAACGTAAGAGACAAGAAATTGAAAAGACAATAACATTTAAGATTCATTCCTATAAAATAGCAAAAGATAGGTAGCATTAGATTCATTCATGGATTAGTATCATCTTCTATGTGAGAAACTATGAAATAATATTGAGATTTAAGACTTTTATAGTCAATTTTAATAGAAAATCTTGTTTAAAGCTCCGAGTTTCCTTACTTTGGTTGTCTGACATTGATAGTTTTTATACTCTGCCTTTATTTGATTACCATTCAAAGAACACATTTTCTAACCTGGTATTGTGTACTTTTGTTTGCTGGGTATTTATTATATGTTGTGATGAAAGCTATTCTTCCATATACCAGAGTAAGTGCATTAAGTACTTGAAATATTCATGATAGCGCAATTTTAACATCTTAATAGTGGATCTAACTGGAGGTCTGTGGTTTATTTACTTACATAGTTACCAGGTATTTCTACTATTGGAATTCGTATTAATTACTTATATTAGCAGTTTATAGTGACAAAATTCTACTTTGAACATCTTACTTAGTGAGATAGATGATTTTATTTCAAAAAAATAACTCTGGCAATTCAATGGCATGTGATTAAACTATTAACCTCGAAATGAGCAATAGCAACAAACTAGAACAATGCTGTCATATCTGTGGAAAATCCTTTAAATCTGTTGCTATTCATATAAGTAAAGCACATCCTGATGCTTATCGAACAAATATAGCTTCCAAATATAAGCAGAAAATTCTTACACGCAAGAGGATAATAATGAGCTGGACACTCAAAATGATAAGATCCAAAAAACTAATACATTGCATAAGGCTGAACAAATAAATAAAAAACTAGGTGACATTACAAAGTTTGAGGAAAAATTAAAAGCCATAATGCTGAAATTTGATATAAAATCATTTGAGTCGCTATGCCAAGAATTGGTCAGCTATTTAGTCACAGAATTATCCTCCCTTTCTAGCCCTAAACATCCTGCCATCCGGTACTATAATGCACGAAAAAGTAAACAAATACGTCAGAGGAATTCATATTCAAATACCAAAAATCCCATAAGACTATCTAAACGCAAAAGAGAATACGAAATCGAAAATTTCTTTCTAGAAAACTGAGTGAAATTAATAATATTTCTAAGTTTTTGCATGACAATTACCTAAATATGGATTGTTAGTTCACTTTAAGCCTAATTTAGGATTCTGCATAGCTTTTTCGTTATAATGTTGAGCTATATGAAATTATTTCACCTCAGAATTGGTTCCAGTATTTTAATTGCCGCTATTGTTTGAGTTATTTTTGAAAGACATTGAAACCAATTTGTCAAAAAACAAAATTTATCTGATACAGAAATTTGGATTTCAAGATAAGAGTTCAACATCGCTAATATGTACAGTCACCTATTTTAGTTCGAGTGCGTAAACAAAGGTTGAAATTTATTGTTCAGTGTAATTACATGCTCCGAACTTAGGCACTGGCTTGTAAGTCCTAGAGAGTGTAAGCCCTACATAAGGGAAGGAAGAAGAAGAAGAAGAAGAAGAAGTAATTACATGCAGGTGAGTTAATGAATGTTTTAATTGGTGTCGGCTACTGATTGAATCTCAAATCGCGTTTTTATCTGTTACGTATACGTTTTTGATTTCTTTAGCTCGCAAAGCTGGTCTTTAGGTTGCGTTTGGAAACACCTAATGCTATTGTACCCATAAACGACAAACATGTTGACGTCCCTGAGCGATTAAGCAAAATTTATCTGTTTTTCTAGCGCATTACAGTAGTGTGCCATGTTCTTTAACGTAGTTACACAAGAGAAATTATTTAGCTTATGTTATAAATTTTACCAGGTTTGTGGCCCTGGCTATTTAAGTAAAATAATCAAGAATATTTCCAATATTCGCAAGTATGCACAAGCACTTTAAGTATTGTTTAGGCACTACCTGCAACTGAGTTTCCTATATTGCGGTTAATATAATCACCAGTTTTATTTAGGAGTAGATTCACTGTTTGTAACTAAGTTCATAAACGAAAATACAAGCACAAAGGCATCGATGGAAACAAACACTTCGTGCGACTTTATATTTTGTTATTTCGATAGCACCAGTCATTTGTACAACATCGGTAATTATCAAAAGAGTTTATCAATAATTTGATGAATAATTATTATTAGGGCTCGGAAGTTCATGCCCTAAAATGCACTGAAATATGCGTGCCAATATGCTCTTAAAAACTTGAAAATATGCCAAGAAATATGCACTATTTAATTAAAACAATGTCCCTTTGAAGCAGACAAGACGAGTTAGTATAAATAATAAATAAAGTTACTTTATTCTTTAGAGGTTGAAGCAGAAGTAGTCCCGCTAGTAGTATTAACTGCTAAATTGCAGTTCACATCCAACACTTTGCACAAATTTTCAACTGTAAAGCATCGTCTGTTGTCTCACAAAATACTTTTGTAACGTGAAAAACTTCTCCACGTCACAAGATGTTATCGGGACATATTTAAATGATTCTGCTTCACACACAAACACACACACACACACACATACACACACACACACACACATACACACAGAGAGAGAGAGAGAGAGAGAGAGAGAGAGTCAAATCTCTTGGCGAGACGTGGTTTTCTTTTGAGGACGTCTCGAATACCGCAAATCTGTTTATAACCAGAATTTTTTGAAATTTCATAATTCACTTTCTCTTTCACTTTTTGTCCTATTCTACCAGGAACCGAACTTAGATCACATATTGTTTTTTTCAAAGACAGTGATTCATGCAAAGGAGGTCCTACAGCTTCCAATGCCCTTATGGCTGTTGGTAAGAAAGAAAAATGGGCAGACATGAAACCAAGATCCTCTTTTAACCCAGTGCCTGACAGAATATTTTGCACAGTTTCTATTGATGAAGCATCTTTCAAGTCCAATGAATTAATAACCTCTTCGGCTATTTCTATGTGCTCAGCATAATATAAAACTGCATCGACCATGTTCCCCATCGAGTTAACACTGGTGCAGGAGGAAGTAGGATATTAGGTACTGTTGATCTAAACAACTTAACTTTTAGGAGATTTAACAAAAATTATCTTCGTACTGGACACAAATCTATCTACCAATGGGAAAGAACCATTGTGTCATAAATGCTACCAATATGAAAAATATTATACATATGAAAAAATAAAAAAAGCTAAAAATCATTAATATATGCAATATAGGGGCAATAATATTGAAATCTTCGTGAATTGCATCATCATGTGCAGCACTGCCAATATGAAAAATGTTATCCAGATAGAAAAAAGTAATAAAAAGCCATAAAATCAATAAAATATGCAATATAGGGGATATAGTATTGAAATAATATGCATTTATCAAAAATCAAGAAAAAATTAAGTATAAATTACAATTGAAACTATTGATAAATCCATAAATTTTCATACCATACCACAATATTTAAAACCCTAAGCATAAATGTATAATTGGTTCCAAAATACACACATAAAGATTTTCATCAACATTCTTTAATATTTACTCCAAATTGGGACTTGGCTAATAAAAATTAAACACTCCGGAAATTATTTTACATATTTTCACTGACACTAGCGGTAATTTTCGCCATGGGAACAGGTTAGCCATATCTAATTGTAAACCATTTTTGAAATTCAAAGGTTATATTGCAAAAACTACATTATCATATATATATATATATATATATATATATATATATATATATATATATTCTTACATACGGCCATTTTGCTTCAAGATGCCGTAGGCGGTCTTGGTGACTCAGTTGGCTAGATGCTGGTCTACTGATCCGAAGTTCACGAGTTGTAATCCGACCAAACAGATGGTTTTCAAGTGTGCTGTAAATGACAGCCCCATGTCAGTAGATTTACTGCTATGTATGAGAACTCGTGTGCGACGAAATTCCAGAACAATGGTGATGGTCATGTGATTATGGCAACTGAAGGCGTCATTAAACTACAAATTAATAAATTAATTCAATATGCTGTATATCAGTCAAAAGAAACATACATATAATAGAGAAACAAGGGATTTATGTAAGTATTTGTAATGTGATGGGATCTACTTATTAACCAACTGTATTAATCGCCTCAGGCCTCCGCCAGTACCCAATGCGCCGTGATGGCAGCTTACCCCAGAGCAGAGCTGTGCGGTGTGTTGCACGGATACTCATGTAAGGCGGTGAGCACGCCCTTACACATTGGAGAGCAACACAGCCGGTACACGTTGGCTTAAGTGATCCAAGAAGTGAAATATATATACTTATATACTTTTATACATGTGAAATTAATATTTTGCCTACTTAAGGGTGTTTATGTTATAAATTGCCACACAAAGTTGCAGCTCAATCCCTTTTATAGCTTTGACGGAAGTAATTACTCAATTTATTCACAACGCTAAAATACCCTAATATTCCAATTATTCCATGTGCAACATAAACTAAAGGTTCACACATGTTTTACTATTTTATAAAATCTAATAGCCCAACTAACACCATGAATCTCTAACAGGGGGAAAATAATTACTTTTAAAGTAATTAAATCCCTTAATGGACGTTGAAAATATTTATTTAGTTTTGTTGTGTATTCAATTATTTGCTGCTAAATAAATTTACGGATTTTGAAACGAAAAATGGAGATGAAGTCACATGAATGGAAAGTAGTCTGATGTGTTGCATTCACATGACAATCTCTACTCTTGTACTAACCATTCTTACAAACTCTTATTCCTATATCTTCTTCTTGTTAGTTGAGATAAACATTTGTACAAATTGCATATTTCCTTGTAGGTGCAAGGAGAATGTTAGAATACAGTAGGCTTTGTGCGATCGTCAAATATTTTAAAACTTTGAGTTTCCGTTCTCTTTGCACACGTAACATATAAAAAACTGAACAACTATGTTCCGTTTCACGCAGTTTTTAAGTTTTCCGAAACTCACACACATAGCAAGAAATGTCTCCGAAATGGTTCACTCTACAATGAAATTTATTGGGACAAAAATTGTGTACTTTAGCAAGATCTACATTTTCTGTATAATATAATTTTGTCTATCTCTAACGCTTTACCAGTTATGGAAAAGTCGTCCAGAGTAAATACGACTACAGGGACTATAGCCAGAAAACTCAAGATATACATTTCATTTGTCATCAAAATATCTCATACATATGCCATTTTAGTCAAAATCATTATAGCCAGTTTCAAGAAAATCAAAATTTTCCGCGTAAAGGGTAGATTAGGTTGGAGCCATTTTCTTCAAAATACTTGCTTCCCATCCTTGAACTACATCAAATGTAAATACAAACTTTGGTTTTCAACTGAATTTTCGTTTTTGAGCTACGATACCCACAGACTGACATGTGCACACACACATGCTCGCGTGCACCTGCACGTACAGGTATTTTTGTAAAAATGCTTTCTTGGATTCAGGGGGTCTCAAAACATCGTCATAGTAAACGACAAGTATGCATGAATTCAGTCTGTAGATACAAATATTGTTAAGTTTGAGATGGTACAGCTCATTAGTCAAATTTTACTATGTAAAGTAATCGTCGAAGTGTTTGACCTACTGTAGCGCAACCATCTAAAACATGTGGAAGGTTCTGTTTTATTCTTTGATCCAAATCTCGATATTTCTTTTGTCGTTTCGGCATTGGGATATGCTGGTTAATTTGCTGCACAACTATTTTATAATATTCTGCCTCTTCCCGCAGAATAGCTAATAATTTGTAAAAATTAGGATGGTTCTTTCCAATTTGTCTGTTTAAGTGATTATGCCATTCCTCCACAACATTGGAAGTTCTATGTCGTTCATTATAACAAACCCAAATGTGATCGTTTTCGAGCCACTGCCTTTCAAAATAATCGTAAAATTCGACTATGGTTTCAACTGTAGGAATTGTTTTCATTATATATAGAAATCCATCTTCGATGTAATCCGGTGGTAAGTGCGCACGGGCGGCACACACTTTTATATGGTCTCGAATTTCCTTTTCCTGTTTGTATGATTTAGTAAGACCACGTTCCTGTGTTTCTCTCCATATAGCTTGATTAAAGTGGAAATTAAAGCCTTTGATTTCCACATTCGAAAAAACAGTTTTAATGGAGTTGATTGCTGCAATTTTAAAATCGGTATGGAAACTTTGAGGGTTAAATTGAGTTATTTTATCCTTCAATAATCGGAATAACAGACAGTAGGTATTTTGTTTTCGATTGGGTAACAAAACATACAGAACTGCAGCTACGTTTGTTGTCTCGTTTGTGCTTAAGATATTCATGTGGGTAGTATATGTATAGTTGATCAAACAGCGAACAACAAGACTTAAAAGTTCCATCTCCAAAGAGACATGTGCCTGAGTTTAAAAAAATTGCATCTTCTAAAAATGTCAGGACATGATCCTCAGTGCCATTATCCAAAAGAACGAGAACACTAAAAATTGGCGACCAGTTGGAAGGGTATATATTCCCAAAGTACTATGTCTTGCTTTGTAAAAAGAATGTCTCACTAAGATGAATGTGGTATTTGGGTCAAATAATCTAAACCTTTGTCTTTAACACTTACAATTTCTTGACAATATATTTACAGTATTGCCGTGTGCTCTTCTCTAGCCCCCTTTTCGATTTTAGTAATACACATTTCAACTTCGTCTTTGCAAGAAATATTGGAATAAATACCGCTAGAGTTATTTCTTAGTAAATAAGAAATATTACATCAATATTGGGAGTGTTAGAAAGGATTGCAGTCTGAAAATTAGTTACAGGGGCTCCACTATTACAGCTATATAGGTTTACGACCCAACAGTAGCTTACAGCGTATGGAAGAACTCTACTGCAACATGGGAAACAACATAGACAGCCGCAAATCTGCATTAAACTTCATTATATGTAACCCCAATAATAAAGTTGGCCCACGAGGGCAAGGGGATGAGATCCACAGATAGTTGTACATATGCAGAGAAAAACGAAACAGGAGAACTTTTGGTCCAATTTTCACACCGCCACAAATTTTGGTATGTATGAGAACCCCTGTGCGGCGAAATTCCGGAACACCGTCGATTCAGATGTGATTATGCCAATTGAAAGCGTCGTTAAACAACAAATTAATCAATTATATCAACATGCTGTATATCAGTCAAAAGAAACAGCAATATAATAGAGAAGCAAGGGATTAATGAAATTAGTAGTAATGTGATGGGATCTACTTATTAACCAACTGTATTAATCGCCTCAGGCCTCCGCCAGTACCCAATGCGCCGTGATGGCAGCTTACCCCAGAGCAGAGCTGTGCGGTGTGTTGCAGGGATACTCATGTAAGGCCTTACACATTGGAGAGCAACACAGTGGGTACACGTTGGTTTAAGGCAGCGGCGACCACGTGGATCGATTTTGTGCTAGCGCAAATAACGTAGCACTGTGCACTCACTGCCACGAGAGCCGTGCGATTTTAGTTTGAGGCATGACGTGGAAGTTGACAGCAGTGTTGTCTCGTCTCTTGTGGTTGTTTTCGTAAACATCATGTCGGCTGTAGAATGTAATGTGACACGTAGGACTTCTACTCCTGCATTTATGCCTTCGTGGGAAGAATGTTTGTTTTTTATAGAAAGTAGGGAATGGCAAACTGTTTAGTTTCTGGCAAGATTTCGCATGCAATAAGAAAATTCAGTTTGCAAAGACATTACTCAACTCACGCGAGTGAATATGACAGTTACCAAGGAGAGGAGCGTGCACTATTAGTAGGAAGACTGAAGGAAAAGCTCCATAACATCAGTGAGACGGCTGTTCCCCTCAGTTTCAGAATCTGCTTCCAAATAGCAAGAAAACTAAAACCCTTTACAGATGGTAAATTTATAAAGAAGTGTATCACCATAGCAGCAGAGGGACTGTGTCCACAACAAGTTCAGGAATTCGTGGCCATACGTTTGTCTCCTTCGACCGTGGCCCATCGTGTGCAAGATTTAGGAGACGATGTTCAATTGCAACTTCTGGACTTATATAAATCATTTACGCATTATTCCTTGGCTATTGATGAGAGTGGTGATATATCTGATACAGCCCAACTTGCAATATTTATGAGGGGTGTAGATTCAGAGCTTCAGATTAAACAATAACTTTTAGATCTAGTTGCAATGAAGGATGCCAAAAAGTATCAATTTTTTTTTTTTTTTTTTTTTTTTTTTTTTTTTTTTTTTTTTTTGTATCTTGAAGAAGTTATTGAAAATTTTGTTCTCCCTTGGGATAAATTGATATTTCTGTCGATTGACGGTGCTCCTTGTATGGTCGGGGGTCGAGTTGGTGCGGTTGAACTTTTGAAATAAAATATAAAGTGTCTGACCATAATGAGGTTATACCTGTTCATTGTATTGTACATCAACAGAGTCTCTGCTCCAAAAGCATTAAAATGAACAATGTGATGAATAGGGCTCGATAGTTCATGCCCTAAAAAGCACTGAAATATGCATGCCAATATGATCTTAAAAACTTGAAAATATGCCAAGATATATGCACTATTTAATTAAAACAATTAACGTCCTTTTGCAGTAGACAAGACGAGTTAGTATAAATAATAAATAAAGTTACCTTATTCTTTAGAGGTAGAAGCAGAAATAGTCACGCTGGTAGTATTAACTGCTAAATTGCAGTTCACAACCAACACTTTGCACAAATTTTCAACTGTAAAGTATCATCTGTTGTCTCGCAAACTACTTTTGTAACGGGAAAAACTTCTCCACGTCACAAGATGTTATTGGGACATATTTAAATGATCCTAACTGCTTCACACACACACACACACACACACACACACACACACACACACACACACAGACAGAGAGAGTCAAGTCTCTTGGTGAGACGTGGTTTTCTTTTGAGGATGTCTCGAATACCGCAAATCTGTTTATAACCAGAATTTTCTGAAATTACATAATTCACTTTCTCTTTCACTTTTTGTCCTATGCTACCAGGAACCGAACTTAGATCACATATTGTTTTTTTCACGGACAGTGATTCATGCAAAGGAGGTCCTACAGCTTCCAATGCCGTTATGGCTGTTGGTAAGAAATAAAAATGGGCAGATATGAAACCAAGATCCTCTTTTAACCCAGTGCCTGACAATATTTTGCACAGTTTCTATTGATGAAGCATCTTTCAAGTCCAGTGAATTAATAACCTCTTCGGCTATGTTTATGTGCTCAGCATAATATAAAACTGCATCGACCATGTTCCCCATCGAGTTAACACTGGTGCAGGAGGAAGTAGGATATTAGGTACTGTTGATCTAAACAGCTTAACTTTTGGGAGATTTAACAAAAATTATCTTCTTACTGGACACAAATCTATCTACCAATGGGAAAGAACCATTGTCTCAGAAATGCTACCAATATGAAAAATATTATACACATGAAAAAAATTTAAAAAAGCATAAAAATCATTAAAATATGCAATATAGGGGCAATAATATTGAAATCTTCGTGAATTGCATCATCATGTGCAGTACTGCCAATATTAAAAATATTATCCAGATAGAAACAAGTAATAAAAAGCCATAAAATCATTAAAATATATAATATAGGGGCTATAGTATTGAAATAATATGCATTTATCAAAAATCAAGAAAATATGCAGTTATATGCACCATAAAATCATGTCCAAATAACTGAAAATTCCGTAATTCGTGCACATAATGTAAAAGCATACATTTTTAACCCCTATGAAAAAAACATGCAAATGCATGAACTTCCTAGTTCTAATTATTATGCTATACCTTGCTGTTTCAGCGAAAATAGTTTTAATATGAGTAAGAAATTATAAATTAGCCCCCAATTAGAACTTGTAACGACGCACGATTTCAAACTCTCCCTCATACCGCTAAATTATTACTACTCTGCGTTTAGGCTTCATGCTCAAATTGATCTAAAACGAAGAATGGAAGTTACGTCACTCCGAAGAACAAAGAGAGTGTTATCTACAGCTCACAGTATCACCGTAACGCTGCATCTTGCTTGAAAGGTTCCCAAGGGTGAGGGATAAGCTCCTTCTGGGACCCCATTCCATACTTGGTGGCTACACTGATAAGGCTGTGGTGGGATAGGACTGACGTCAGCATATATCTCTGGGAGAGCGTACCCAACGTGTTAGTAAAGCATATCGTAATAACTAGAGTTGATTCTGGCATCGTTTGTTTTGTAAGATAGGTTTATTCAAACGCAAAGAAGGGTGCTAATTGTCAGCAAATTTCTGAATCCGTTCAATCCTCCGTGAAGAGATACGGCATTTCAAGCAGTTGCAACGGAGCCATTTCGCATACTGCTGCTACAGTGGAATCCAGGCTCGACACTCCGTGTAACCTGATAACCATCTTTATTTTCATTCTTTATCGTTATAAACTTGAGTGTAAGAATTTCGGTTGCCTCCGATATGGTATGAATAGTGCAGGTAAATTTTAATTAATGCACGTGTACAACCTACCGCAATCTTCCCCACAGAAACGAAAGGGCTGATCACGTATTGACCTTCGATATCTAATTAGAACTTAAGCAGCTGGAAGACGTTTCAAAATATGGTTACAGCTTCACAAACATTGCGTCGACAAGGTCGACGCTGGCAAGCTTCAAGCCCTATAATACAGTCGACCAGATCGGCGGGCGGCGCTTCTGGGCGGGAATTTTTTAAAGAGGCGCTGGAGCAAGAGTTGTCTTTTTTCTGAAATGACAATTATTTAAAGTGGTTATTTGCACTGATAGCGTACGTGGTTGAGTATATAAAAATATTCCTTAGGTCAAGAAAGTAATATCTACTCTTAAAATATGTGAATTCATGTACCTTTCTCTAAGAAAATATGAGAGGTAGAGAAATCAAATTTTTCGTGCATGTACACATAGTAATAATTTTATAATATATTAGTGATATTAAGAAAGCAACAGCATTGCAAATTTTTTCAGATGTTTACTTTTTGACTTTGCATTTGTTTTAATTTCTAGTAATACATATGCACATCTATATAGTTCAAGTTCAGAAGATCTAATACAATAAGGAAATTACATATCATAGCTTAGCACGTAAGCTTCAATAGTTTCACAAGTTTGGTTCCTTGATACAGTTAATAAAGCTTTTGCTATTAATATCATCTTGTGTTGGAGTGTTATTTTGGTAATAAAAGGACCTTAATGTCTAACAGGTCTCTAATCTTTGAACACCGCACTTCTAACCAAGCAAATGTTCGAACTGCTGACCTCGGCTAATCCATACCTAGGTATGGTGTTGAATGGAACTTCTGACTCGGTGTAGCATTTCGGGTGTAATACCTTGAAGGCCTTCTGGATTTACTAGCTCCTCCACGCTGCTTTAAATAATCTCAGAGGAAGTAGTCGAGTTACCGCTCTAAGCTGCTGTGTTTACCCATGTTCACAAAGCAGGAACGGCGATCTTCGCTGAAAACTCAATGTTCCCGTGGTTCTAAAGCATGACAATGTGATAATGGTCTTGTTGAGGCACGTGGGGAGACAGCGCTACCTTGCAGAACTGTGGCGAGGTGAATTAAAGCCTTCAACACATGCCTGGCCAGGTCGTCCGAGTGATCGTGAAGAGGACGTGCAAGCTGTTTCCTCACTACTAGATATCGATCGACAACAGACGACACGCGAGTTAGTTCTCTAGAAAGGAATATCACATATGACTGACTCTGTTTCATATTCTAAACTTTCTAAAGAATTGCAAACCAGTGGTGCAAATGATGCATACGACTGTGATGACGTCATCCCAACATATGCCGTCCCTCAAGTACAGAATGTTAATGCATAGCATTTCCGTCATTTTTGAAGAATAACCCGAGAGCAGCGTTGCGAAGAAGCGTCCACATGTGTTGCAGAACCCTCCCATTGTTTTGCAGGGCAATGCTCGGGTGCATCCTGTATCTGATCTATATCACCGGACCTAAACCCCAGTGATCATGATTTGATCCCACACATGAAGGAATCACTTCGTGACGTTCGATTCAGGACTCTTCCCGAGATTCTGCAGGCATTAGGGCGGTCTATCTGAAACAACTACAGAACAGAAGCTGCTACAGGGATACTACGAATTCCACATCGCTGACAAAAACTTGCAGACAATACTGGGTACTATTGAAGGACTGTAGAAGTTTCATAAATATATAACTTGTATACTAGTAACAAATGGCTGCCACTATTAAAATTACGACCTAAGTACTATCGCCTGTAACAAGAAAAATCTGATGTATTGCACTCACATGACTTTCTCTACTCTTGTACATACCACTCTTACAAACTCTTATTCCTACGAGTATATTTTCTTCTTGTTAGTAAAGATAAACATTCGTACAAATTATCTTATTGCTTATTTCCTTGTAGGTGCAAGGGGAATCTAGAATACAGCAGGCCCTGTGCGATCTTTGTCAAATCTTTTAAAGCATTGAGATACCGATCTCTTTGCACACGTAACATATAAAAAAGTGAGCAACGATGTGTCATTTCACGAAAGTTTTAAGTTTTCCAAAACTCACACATATAGGTAACAAGGAATATCTCCGAAATGCTTCACTCTACAAGAAAATTTATTGGGACATAAATTGTGTATTTTAGCAAGATCTACACTTTTTGTATAGTATGATTTGGTATATCTCTAAGGGTTTATCAGTTATGCAAAAGTCGTGCAGAGTAAATACGACTACAGCGGCTATAGCCAGGAAATTCAAGATAAACATTTCATTTGCCATAAAAATATCTCAAACATATGACATTTTAATCAAAATCGTTAGAGCCATTTTCAAGAAAATCAAAATTTTCGAAACATGTTCCATCTAAATGGTAGTTTAGGGTGGGGCTATTTTCTTCAAAATCTTCGTGTCGCACCCTTGAAGGACATTAAACTTAAATACCAACTCTGGTTTTTAACCGACTTTTCGTTTTTGAGTTATGCTGTCCACAGACACACTGACACACAGACACAAAGATACACAGACACACACACAGACCTTTTTCTAAAAATGCTTTTTTTGGATACAGGGAGTCTCAAAACAGATATTTCCGGTGAAATCTCGACATCAAATTTTTGGGTGGAATACAATACTTCCCCTACTTACCAGTAGAAAAAGTAAAACATGCTCAACAATTTAGGTCAAATTTTTTATTCCCGTTTTCGCATAAAATTTGAAATTAGGTTCGGCAGTTTAGTGACAGTTTGATTCATGATCGTTACTGACGGAGGTCGAGAAACGCCCAGAAATAAGTGAGAACGGCACCACAGTAACTTTCTTGGAGCTCTCCGGCATGGCAAAGTTTATGATATTCAGGCTACAGAGGCACTTGGCGTGATTTAGTTCTGACAAAGGTTGTGAGCGAGATCGAAGAGAATATTGTATAGAGTATTGCTCATTTTAACCCACCAGAAATCTCGAAGAGTTGCATTTGATTCAGTTACGGGCCACAATGCAAAGCTAAGCAGAGTGCCGTGTTTATTAAATGTCCTGTATATTTGGCTTCTGTGCTAAGGTATTTAGAAATATTTTGTGTGTATTTTGAAGACGTAACCCTGCTAATTGGTATGGAATCAAGAAGAATCCTTTCATTCAGACATTAACAATCCAGAAGTTAGAACTATTCAGCAGACGTGACTATCTTAAAATATAGCGTACCCTAAAGAAGGGTACATTCACACTGCACAGAGTTGATATTCTGGTCATGTGTCTGCTTTCGCAATCATTAGCATTCATCGAAGTCCCTTGTAGCTGTGCAATAAGGTAGTAACCAAAGAATATTAAGTAACCTAGTTTAATTTGATACATTTGCAAGAGCGGATCTCCTGATGAAAACTATGAATTTTTCCTCTTTTATTTCAATGAATACTGTTGGGCATATCAATTTCAGCTGTGAGAGTAACATAAATACCATTATATTTATATTCGGGTTTATAGGTCAGCAATTTTAGTGCAGTTTTTTATGTGCCTTACCACTGTTCTGTAACATGTTACACATGTTCCAAATAACTCAGTAGTGTATAATTCCTATTTTTTTATTGTATCATTTAAGCCGACCTTTAACTTCAATGGCCGACCTTTCCATTGGAACATATTGCCCATAGACAATGGTGTTAATTCGTATACCGTGGATTCTGGGCCTTTGGGTTTCTTGTACATTAGATGATAAAACAAATTCGCATTCCCATGCATACTTCCAGACTACGGGGAGGATATGGAACAATATTAACTAAAAACGGATTTTCATTCCCTAGCATGGAATTGAACCCGGGACTCTTCACACAGCAGTTTTGCGAATTTCTATTTATATGGAATATCCAATTATAAAATGATTATCATTTAGCGTATGGTGTCTGACTGCATTCTGCAAAGCTTTTGCCGTCGCTCTACATTATGAAATATTTTGAAATTATAGGCTATCGTGGACAGGAAATGGATTAATTAATTACATGGCGTTAGCATCCAGCGTTTCTGGTTGACAAAATACTACTCTATTTAACGTTCACAATGATTGAACGTAGGTTAAGCACTATTCATGTGTGTGCGATTCTTTAATCGGGAAAAATGTGAAGACTGTCAAAAGTTGTGCCGTTTTAAACATTAAATACAAGCCACGCCGCTATACGCATTAATGCAACATTCACCTTTATAATGTGAACAGTCCTGAGCTCAGAAAGTTTCTTACTAAATATACAAATATAAGTCCCCCTGATGAGTCGACACTGCAGAAAAGTTATGTTCCAAATTGTTTTCAGGAGACATATAAGGTTCATTTGTGAAAACGAAACAAAAATGGGTCACTATTAACAAAACTATCGATGTTAGTGGTAGAAAATGAGAAATATAATCGTAGGTGTATTGAAAAATGACGAAAGAATTTCTGAGAAAAAAGTCTTGCCAACCTGTAAAGAAATGCGAACTGCCAATCATGTTAACAATAGTTAGAGTGTTTAATGAAGCTTTGGAAACATTCTGTTGTAATTGCGGACTCCACAGCTAAAGATGCACATGGTCTAAGTGTAAGTTCCCCGAATATGATTCATGTAACTTACGCCGTTCACGTTCTAGAAATATTGTTTGAAGCAATCAGATCTCCTTATCCTAATGTAAACAAGTTAATCTCCAATGGGAAAATGTGTTCGTAAAAGCCCCATATTTTAATTAGTTAATTAGGAACCAGTGGTTACCCCAAAGCACGGGAGCGAAGCGAAATTGCGTTTCTTAACAAGGCTTGTGATTACTTAGGTTAATTAGCAACCAGTGGTAACAACAAAGCAAGCGTGCGTTCCATAACGATGCTTATTATTTTCTATTTAAGCTTGGGTTTCTGATTCAAGAGAGGTTAGGTTAAGTTTAGTATTTCTTCTTATATTGGCTTATATTGATTAGAAGCCCGTCGCCATACCAAAGTACACGAGAGAAGCGAGTGTGCCTTCCTTAACAGTGTTTATGATACATTATGTATAAGCTTAGACTTCTGATTCATGGGAGTTCAGGTTAGGTTTACATAACTATTCTTTGTATCAGCTTAGGTTATCAAGAAATAGTTGTTACACCAAAGCACGCCAGCGAAGAGAGTACACGTCCCTTAAGAATGCTTACGATATATTATATAAGCTTAGGATACATCATATAAGCTTATATTTGTGATTTAGGGGAGATTAGGTTAGGTTTAGCTATTTTCTGCGTCAGTTTAGGTTAAGTAGGAACCAGTAGTTATACCAAAGCACCCAGCGAAGCGAGTGTGCATTCCTTAGCCTTGCTTATGATTCACTTTTGTATAAGCTTAGGTTTCTGAGTAACGGCATTTCGTTTCATGTAATGCACTGTCAACAATACAGTGTCTTAGCATTTGTGTTGATGTGACTGAGAACCAAACAAGATGCAGAACAAATAATCAAGATATCGCTAATCTAGCGACTTTTGAGTTAAGTTGACAATCCACACTGCGCATGATCAGTAGCGTGAAAATGGCCATGTTTATTATTATTTCGTGATCATTTTGTAATAAGAAATAGGCAAGGTGAGCGTGTTCCAGTAGCATTCCTAAGGCAGGTAGATGCATCTGCTTCAGTTTTATTATACTTTTTCTCGAGCCACCAGGTAGTAAAAATGGCCAAATTAACAAACTAAATAAATTTGTGGACTTTCGCATTTTTCTTTTGTTTGAAGTTTAACGTCCTTTAATCTGGTAAGTCATATTGGACGATTAATGAAACGGGAAATGATACTCAAATGAGCTCGAGGTTCACAGGACTTAAACCTAAGCAACATTCGTCTTCACAGGATAAGGTAATATCCCAGAAAAGAGCTTATCTGGGAAACTTATCCTAGTCGAGATTCGAACTTGGGACTCCTTGAATGTGAGACAAACACGCTACACCCACATCAGGAGGCTTTTCGCACTTTCTTAGTTCTCGTCGGATCTACGATGGCCTGCCTCTGTAGCGTGGTGGTAGCGTGTCTACCTCACCTCCAAGAGGTCGTGAGTTCAAGTTTCACTTAGTGTGAGTTAACAGGTTAAGGTTTTTTCCGAGTTTTTCCCTTGTCCCGAGAAGAGGAATGTCGGGTAACTTAAAGCTCTAAGGACCTGGACTCATTTGAACATAATTTCATCCATTTCATTCATTCACCGTCCGATACGATACTACGTTGGAGGACTTTAATTTTAAAATAAAAAGGAAAAAAAAAAAAAAAAAAGAAAAAGAAAGAAAGAGGAGAAAAAGGCTCTATAGTGAGGGAGAAGGAGGGAACAAGTCAGTTAAATCATGCTGCTTACGTCAACAATAAGAACATTAATTATTAGGTTGAATTAATGAACTAGCAGCAAATTCACCCAAATGTCCCTGTACAATCTTGGTTGAATTTTTCAGGAAAAGGGAAATCTAAGTCAATGCAGAAAGTAAAAGTACAAGTCTTAAAATGTGCACAACATCGAACCACATGCTATTAACTAATTTTCTGTTCCTGCCTGAGAGCTGTACTTTCTAATCTTCTACTTTGTATCAGAATCAAAGCCTACACTCAAATTTACCATAAATCTTACATAAATTTGTATCTGCATTCCATGACTTCAAAAATACCTAGGGACCATAAATTCAATATCTAGTTTAACCTTTTATATTATAAGTACCTATATTTATATAATGCATGTTAAAAATTCGGAGTAAAGGGCTTTTCATTTTTAAATTTGAGATCTTTTAATTTTTCTCAGCACATTAGCTTTTTCAAGATGTTCCACACGATACAGTTTTTATGAAATTCTTATGAAATTTGCCATATAAGTACATTTCCTAAACAGAGGTCATGCAATAATATATTATATACTTCTTGTTTCTTTTCAACGGGTTTTGAGTTATTAATTTTTAAAGATATATAGAAATTCTAAAACACTACAAGCTACAAATGAAAGCATTTAAAGATTATTTTATTTTGAAGTAAGGCTGCCAAAAGAAAATTATATGACAGTTTTGTGAGTTATAAACGGGTAAATGATGTAGAATTAAAAACAAAATTTAATACAAGCATTCGTTATAATGACATAAATTTGGTGATAACTTGAGAAAACCACATTTTTAGTGTAGTATCCTAAGACAGCATACTTTTTTGAAATACGACAAGAATGTGGAATTTTTTGGAGACGATACAATCATGTACACATTTTCTGAACAAGCAACTATAATGAATGCATAACAAAGATGGTTTAAGCAACCAAAATGCGTGTAACACAATAAAGAGAAGGAAATATGATCTGTTCTAAAGTCAGGAAACAGCACAACCTCCCGATTCAACACACTTTCTTATGCAATCATGCAATGTAAAGATAGTTTTTTATGGGTCATGTGAATGTAAAACGTAAGCGTTTATTAATGTTGTAAACATTCATACGAGTTGTATTATATACTGATCATCTGTGATTTGATATTTTGCACAGATTAAAACATGTGAGGCCATGGTGAGCCTTCTTTTGTCCGATAAATAAGCAGCGACCATTGAGGAGGGAAAATAAGCCAAGATATATTTAAAGGTAAGGATTTAGCATTTCAAATCTACAAATCATTTTAAGGCTTCAGCAATATGGCGATATATTCCGTTGTTCCTTACTATATAAAATGCCTGATGGGCTTTGCATGCTTTATTTAGATGAACTCGCTGCTAAAGAACACGGTATTTTGTCTGTCCGTCTATAAGCATGAAACAAATCAAAATCACAGCAAGTCCGCTTATTCATCATACAAAACAAAGAACAGGGTCTGTTCACGTAAATATTTGAGAGCTGTTTTGGTTTACTCTAACATTATAGTAACTTTTCTGTTTATAACTCACCAATGTACAGAATTGCTGTAAGTAATTTCATAGCTCTTCCTTCGAAAATCTTTCCTTCAATCAGGTATTGAATATTTAACGTAGAACACTGAAGAATTTTAAACCATAGGTACATATCTATCTTTTTATATTTTCAAGTATTACAACAAAATAGTACTTTTTAAAATTAATAGTTACTATGAACAAATTACTGAACTTACAGGGGTCTCAAGATCAAAACCAAATATAAAGAATCTATTACTTAACACCACCTCCCGTATAGGCTAATATATTTATTGCAATTCAAATAACACAATCATTAACTTGTCAAGAAACTTCTCAGTACTGAAACAAGTTTGACGAATGTGTTGTTTTAGATAAGGCTTTTTCCGAGGTTTTCCCTTATCCTGAGAAGACGAATGTCGGATATCTTAAAGCTCTATGGACCTCGGGCTCATTTGAGCATCATTTCACCCATCTCAGTCATTCACCGTCCGATATGACATGACGTTGGAGGACCCTAAAACACACACACACACACACACACACACACACACACACACACACACACACACACACACACAAACACACACACATACCAAGCACGTACATATACCACACACATACACGCCACACACGTGCACATACCAAGCACGTACATATACGACACACACTATTACCATCTCACGTGTTAGTTCGGAAGACTTTAGGCTCGAAGTGCGGGAAGCAGTGCTGTTGTCCTGGCACGAAGAGTGGTCATCTTCTGCGGTAATACGCTTAGAGAAGTGAAAGAACTTCCGATAAACTGGGTAACTTCCTGTTACACATCTCGCCACGAGGAGGTTAGTTTGGCTCGATTAAGAATAGGGCACTGCAATTGTTCGCATGGTTACCTATTTAAAAGGGACCCTGCCCCTCTATGTCCGCTGTGTGAGAACCTTTTGTCTGTCCGTCACGTGCTGCTAGACTGTTCTCTAGCGCACCTTCGAGATTCTCTGTAGCTGCCTGCTAGGCTTGCAGAGGTCTTAGCGGACGACAAAACAGTGGTTGATAAAGTTTTTAAGTTTTTAGCTGATTGTAATATCAGTTTGAGGATTTAAAATTTTAAATATTTGTTTATGCTTTTGACATATCTATTACCTTGTTTTGTATCTGGCTATTGACGCTGTTTTTCACGTTTATGTGTATATTTTCTTTGTTAGTAGTGATTTTATTTTTGATTCAAATTTATATCTGGCTATTGCCATGAATTTTTTAAGGGCGCTGATGACCTAGAAGTTGATCGCCCTTAAACCAAACCTAAACTAAACACACACTTAACACACCACACACATACACATACCACACACTTGCACATACCACAAGCATGAACACCACACAGACGCACACACACTCACACACACACACACACCAGCACACACACACACATACCAACACACACACATACATACCAATTTCAAAATTACCAGTTGCTTCAGTTTTTAGTTACAATTGTTTAGTAATTGTAATCAACTTGTCAGAAAATCAGAAAATTACATACTTTGGATTCATAAATAAGCAAATGTAACCACCAGATTCAACAAAGTTTTTAAATAATTTGCTATGATTGATCTTCCATATACTCCAGCTTATTTAAGTAGTCCAATATGGTTTTAACTTTAAATATATGTTGTCAAGTATTGAAGAGCTACTATTTCTTGTAAAATATTTTTCAGATTCTTCAGGGAGTAGAAAGATGTATTGCCTACAAGGAAATGCAAGTACTACGGAAAATAAGGTATGTCCATTAGTGTACCTTTGACTTATCTAGGAACCATAACATCTGGAAAAGCTATCGTATCCAGAGGCGGAGATGGAAATGAGTTCTAATAATAGAATGTATCTTAGATCTTAGCACATCGCTATATAGGGGTGGGGGTTGCACCATTATAGCCAATGGTGATCTCTCTGTGATCCGGAGGAGTTAAATTCAGACTTAAGAAAGAATTAAAGTGCGTTCCTTTTATGTCTATCTGTCCTTTCCTGGTACCGTTCCTTCAAACTAAAAATAAATTAACGCTAGAAAGTGCGTATTTGCTAAAACTATTCACCTCGCTCTTCGCGCACCCATTTCTTGCGCAACCTTAGTAATACAGTGGAATCCCGATAACTCGACCTAATGTGAACTGAGAGGCTGTCAAGTTACCGAAATGGAGAGTTTTACGGAATAAGGATCTGTTATTCATAACCTATAACATAATACTGCAAATTACATATTCTAGCACAATACAGGATACAAACGCATAACATTCTAAAATTGACTACGTATTAACGTGTTCCCGTTTATCCGGTCTCTTTAACACATCCAAATTAATGTCCATTGTCATGTTGCCTTCGTGAGCTGTACAATCCCCAGTCATCATAAGCAAAAGACTGGCTTCTTTGGGATTTTGCTATAAAACAACGAAGATTAGTAATTGGGTTTCAGCTCACTGAAGTTAGGAATGCGACATGAATGTCTGCAAAAATATGTTTTTCGGTCGCGCCGTAGCCGAGTGGTTAGACAATTCGCTTCTCACCAAAGCGACCACGGTTCATTCCCAGGTAACCGCATGTGGGATTCGTTGTGGACGAAGCGGCGCTGGGGCTGGTTTCCTCCGGGTTCTCCGGTTTGCCCAATCTCATTCCACCTGTGCTCCATCTTCATTTCCGTGTATCAGTGTCACCGCCTGCGGTGCTGTAGTTGTAAATCCGGCGTTAAACATTACAAACAAATTTCGGGAGATGGGGCACATTAAACCCTACATATTACACTGGCGGGAAAAAATGCAACACCGGTAAGGACTGTGTTTATCAACACATGGACATAGTATGTGGATATTGAGAGGTTACAGAAATGATGATCGACGTGTCTTGGTCGGTGGACAACAGATGGTACTGCACAGCAGTGTCTCTATGCCTTCTGTGTCCACGGTGCAGGCAGTCACTGTGGCACCCTAACAGTTGAATGGCGGTGCCAAACGACACTCTAGGGTGTAGGGATGCCGCGATAACGCGCACGTGCTCCTGTCTCACAGCTAGAGCCATTTGAACGGGGTCGAATTCTTGGCCTCCGCGAAGCTGGATGGACATATCGACAAATTGCTGCACATCTTGGGCGCAATGTATCGGTAGTGTGTCGTTGTTTTCACCAAAGATCTGTGGAACATTCTCACTCCCGTGGACCAGGTTCTGGGTGACCACGTTCTACAGACGCACGTCTGAATCGACGCATTGTACGGGCATCAGTGAGTGCCCGAAGAGCATCCAGGGAGGTGAGACGGTCTCAGGTAGCACCTGGAGTGTCATTACGGACTAATGGGTACCGTCTTGCTGCAGCAGGACTCAAATCACCTGTGCCCCTAGCCAAGGTACCTCTTACACCACAACACCGTCATGCACATCTCCTCTGGTGTTGAGAAAGGGCTCATTGGACAATGGAATGGCACTGTTGTCTTCAGTGATGAGAGTAGGTTCTGCCTGTATACAAGTGATGCCGTGTACACGTACGGCGTAGAGCTGGTGAGCGAACTTCTCCAGAGTGAATTCGCCCAGGATACAAAGGCCCAACGCCTGGCATCATGGTGTGGGGTGCCATCACTTACAACTCGCGCTCGCCTTTGGTGTTTGTGCATGGACGTGAAACCAGTGCCAGCTACATCCAGCAGGTAATTAATCCTGTGTTACTGTCATTTCTTCAACAGGAAGGTGATGTGCTGTTTCAACAGGATAACGCACGTCCCCATACAGCTGCAGCAATTCAACGTGTTCTGCATGGTATACAACAACTGCCCTGGGCAGTACGGCCCGCTGATCTCTATCCCATTGAACATGTATGGGACATGATGGGAAAGAAAGTGACTGGATCTCCACGGCCAGTCACAACCATTGCCGAACTGCGACAACAGGTGCAAGACGCTTGGGCCAGTGTATCACAGAGTGCCATTTGCCACCTGTACGATCGTCTGCCTGCATGAATAGATGCCTGTATTGCTGCCCAAGGGGGTTACTCCAAATATTGATGCCACTATTGGGACATATCTCCTTGTGACATAGTTGTCGACGGGCCCTTAAACCCAACTCACTCACACTCCTTGGGACATGTCTACGTCGTTTGTGCTGATTTTGTTATCATATGATACTATCATGACATATTACCACTCACTTAACTCTGTATTAAATTTAAGCAATCCTTGATGGTGCTGCCTTCTTTTCCCGCCAGTGTATTATAAACGATGTCTTACACGATATTAGGCAATGTTTGCGCGCACACACACACTCACACACACGAAATTATCTTTTCCACCAAGCATCTGAGTGTTTCCTAATAATTCTGTGTACAACTTGATAAGAATTTAAAAGGACTTATAGGCTAGTATTAAAATACTGGCAAGATAAAGTTTGTTATGACAGTGTAAAAAAGCATATGCAATTTTATTCAAAACCCAGACGTTAATGGCCTTTATGGGTGAGCACCCGTAAACCCAATTTCTCTCTTTGTCACTAAAACCATTTGGGAAAAAAAAAAAAAAAAAAAAAAAAAAAAAAAAAAGCAAGTGCCAAATAACGAACTTGTCTTAATGTGAAAGGATAGTTTGTGTTTAGAGGATTTTATATTCCTTCCTTGTTTCCTCCCTTTCTTCCTCCCTCACTCCGTCCTTCCCTCTCTCTCGCTCCCTCTCTTCGTCATTCCTTTTCTCTCTCTTCTTTTCTTTCTACCTCTCTCTCTCTCCCTCTTTCTCTCTCTCTTATTTGCATGTATGGGAAACCTCGCTATAAAATATATTAAAATATTTATATAAATGAGATTCGAATTTTCTTAATAATGCTAATAGGGTTTGAATAAACAATAGAGGTTTTTCCAGACTGTGGAATCTTTATTCCTTTTTTCAGCAATAACCTAGAATAAAGTAAAGAAGCTGTGGGTTTCAAGGAAATATAGTAAATTCAATTATTGTGAAAATAAAATAACAATTATGAATGAACGTCAACGAAATAATTTTGTTATACAATCACAATTAATGTTTCTCCTATCAATGTATTATTTAATTTGAAGAACGTCCTTATTACAAAAATTATTAAAACAAGGGAAATACCTAAGGCTATTGTCAGCAACACCAGAAAACCGACTTCAAACAAAGGTTCGAGGTAATTTAAGGATACGCGTAATGGAAAAAAAAAGAGGTAGTTAAAGGTTTTAACAAACTAAGGTTTTAACAAACAACAACACTAACTCATTTGTCACCCATTGTACATTCACCTGTACCTTTTTTTTAACAGTACAAGGCAAACGTCTTCTGCGTAGATGGATAGAAGCGGTCATATGATTAATGCAAGTATGGGAGTGAGGTGGAGGTGTCAAGCCAGAAGAGCAATGGGTTCGTATGTCATTTTTGCATGTAAATACACAAGTTGGTACAGTAAATTCAAGACAAACTTGCATTCTTCTAAATGTATATGAAAATCTTTGTACGGTAAAACAATTTGGCGATGTGCTACTTGCTGTAACGCACCAAAATAAACTGACAGAATAGAAAAACTAATTGTTGAAACCTATCATAATTTTGAGGAAGGAAATAATACTGTGCCTTATTTTCGAGCTGTGCTTTGGGTATATTTCTAACCACAAATAATAAAATATATTAAACATGTTAATGTGAGAGGCAGAATCGGAACTGAAGATTTCAATGCCACAGCTGGGATTTGAACCACAGACTGCTGTGGCATTCAACTCTTCAGTTCCGATCCTGCCTCTCCAATACGCACGGCTTGTGTGTTTAAAAAACACCAACAGTATATTTGTTGGCAGAAGTAAATAATAATATGAAGTTGACTTAATAAATGTGACTCAAAAGTACAGCAATGGATATTCCTTGTGACTAGAGTTCTCATACTACCGTAAGCTACCGTAGGTTATGACAAGTAAGGCTAAACTACGGTAGTTTTCCAGGTAGAATTGTTCAGTTAAAAACCTACCGCATTACCTTTACATTAGCTGTGTTGCATAGCATCGGGCGTTAACCCATATTTACGTCTTAGATCATGCTCTACCAGATTCCTCTAGTAACCCGACGCGTTGAACTTTGAACCTTCTCGAAACTTAGAGAGGGTTTATAAAGTACCGCTTAATCTATGGAACATTAACCTTTCTAACACATTTGGAAGTATATAAAAGTATACCACAGTTCAGATCAAAGAAACTGATAGTGAACACGATTAATATTATTTTTAACCGAAAATTAAACTCACGATCGCAGATCGCAGATTCTGGTGATTATTATGTTTGAATTTCTCATCAAATTTCTTAATTCGTTGTATTAATCTCTATTATTCTTTCCCTCCCAATGCTACCAATACTACGTCATTATGTTCCGTACCAAAACTACTGAACCGTAGTTTCGGTAGATCGTAACTCTGCTTGTGGCCATTTCAAAATATTATGAAAACGTTTAAAATTGACAACCACAACATGGTAAATTTAATTAAAGTAAATAATGAGTAAAAGTAGTAAATGAAGTATTTGAGAACATGCTAATTAGCCTGAAAGATTCCAAAGAGGAAAGGGTATAACTGTATACTACAAGGTTACTACAAAACGGGGATGATTTTGATTTCCAATGTTTTAGTTGTTGTTGTTGATCTAATGTGCAGGATTTTGATTCAACAATTTTTCCCTAGCCAGCCAATATAAATTATGTATCTTCCCAATTGGTACGACTTTCCTCAATTCTGGGCATTCCAATAAGTGTTCTCCATTTAAAATCTTGTAAGCATGGGTGATGTTAGGTGCGTTGTCACTTATAAAACCAAACCTATGCAGATGTCCAGTCATGTCGAGTGGCTAATCTGGAGTGAGCAACTGCTTCTTTCCTTGGGAAAAGTTTTATTCCCTTGTACAATTTCTTTTATGTTACAATAATTTTTATTGGAAATTTCCTTTTGAATATTATGATGGTATTTTTGTTCTATACCAATTTTCACATTTGTTAGTTTCGCATCTAATCCACAAGACTTTATAGGTTTTGTATGTAACACTATACCCTTTTTGGCTAGAAAGTTTGCAGTCTCGTTACCAATCGCTCCCACATGTGCTGGTATCCACTGTAGTATCTGTTAACATTTTGTGGGAGGTGGTATACATTTTGAATACTTTTCACATTATTTTACATTGCCTAGACTATCCACAAATTTTGAAGGTGAAGTGGTTGCAATACAACGAGCATTAGAACAGATATACTGTGGGACCGATATAAAAGAAAATAAAGCAGTTCTTCTCACAGACTCGGTTTCTTCCATTCGAGCAATTGAACGAAATGGCAGTCCAGACGAATCTTATAATATTAAGGATGTAAGATCTTATTATACATTACTCCAATGTTTTAGTTTGTATGTATAATTTTGGAATTAATCATTGATAACTCCAAAGGGAAAATTTCCAAGTTTGGAATGGTCGATAAACCTACGCAGTTCCTTCGGCCACACCCAGTTTGGATCACACTCGCAATAAGATCACTGCAAGGTCTTCACATTTCACAGATGGCGTCGAGATTTGGTACCCTCGCTACTAACTTTGATGTCAAACATTGTATGATTTTTTTCCTTTCCCCCCCCCCCCCCCTCTTTACCTGAATACCCTCCGCTTATGTAGGACTTACATCCCCTAGGACTTACAAGCCAGTGTGTATGGCCAGACGCCTGTCGGGGAGCTCAGGAACCTTTGGACCAGACAGAGTGAAGACCTTGAATCGAGTGGTTAGCCAAGCCACAAGTATGATAGTAAGGGGAAAAGATGAAACGATCAGTAATATGCTGCTACAGAATGGAAGCACTTTAATGCCTGTCTGTACTGATTTGTCCTGTATTGCGAATTATGGTTAGAATACTGGCGACTTGAGTGGCAGTCTCGCATTGTTTTTCCTGTTGTATCATGGAATCGGTTAATTATTTTTGCAGGACCCTGTATACTTCAACATGGTTATCCCATTTATTTTTGACGCTGTATTTTAATTCCTCTGTTACAGAGAGCTACGAGGGCGGCGTACATTCTGAGGGCGACGTACAGCCAGTATAGACTACTAAGACAAGAAGAACGAGGATAAGAAGAAGATGATCAGCCCTTAAAAATTAGATGAACCTACCTTTTCATGAGCATTTCAAAATCCGTATCTTTGTACATTAGTTAAATATTACTAACTACTTAAATTTTTAAATGTATTATTGTGAATGTTATCCACGTGTTACCCGTGACATTTGCAAATATTTTGTTTACAGCACTAATTGTAAATATCAATGTTCATCCAAATAGTCGCAATGTAAAAAAATAATTAAGCATGATTTTTAATTAATATTAAATAAATTTTAATTTCTCACATTTATATTCTTTTATGCATATAAATAGTACGTCCGAAACTATTTGACCTGTAAACATGAAGGCAACATTTATGAAATTGTGAAGAAAGTACAAAAGAAAAATAAGTGTTGCTAACCTAATAAGAAAACAAATCGACAGCAATTCGAAGTTGCAAGAGGCATAAAGTATTTGAAAATTCAAATCAGTAGCAAACTGTATGTCAAGAAATGGTTAACAGGCACACAAAAAATTGACACAAATTGTGCGTTTTAACGATATCTACATTTTTTATTATGTAGGATTTTGTCTTTATATCACCATTTACTAATCATGCAAAGGTCATTCTGAATAAGCAGTATTTGAAAGGCTATTCCCAAAAAGATGAATATATGGTTTTCATTTGCCATGATATCTTAATCATGTGGGGCCCTAATGACCAAGTTGTTGACGGGCCCTTAAACCCAACACACTCACTCACTCACTCACTCTTAATCATGCGGTATTTTAATTAAAATTTTTAGAGCCATTTTTTATAAAATAAAAAATTAGGAAACATTTTCTAAGTAAGGGGTAGTTTGGAACGTTAGAGCCAGTTTTGATAAAATAAAAAATTAGGAAAAATTTTCTAAGTAAAGTGTAGTTTGGAATATTTTCGAGAATGCTGAACATAAATACAATATTTCATGGGTAACCAAGTTTTCAATTTTGATTTATGCTGTATAAAGACAAAAAGACCCCCCCCCCCCCACACACACACTACTCACAGATGCAGATCTCGTTAAAAAATACGGTTTGTGTCACATATATAAATATGTTTTTTATATATTTGATATATGTTTTGTCCCAAAATGGTATACAATTACCAACCATATGGGAGGATAGATGTTGGAAGACCGATGGTGGAGAGAGACTTGAGGTCGGAACAGGAGAAGTCTCCTAATCCATGAAGTGTTGATGATATATGTTTTGTAGGGTTAACCATTTACGACAGGTATATTCCTTGTTATTGGCTGAAATTACTTATTCTTTTTCAAGTAATAGATGGATATCGGTTCTGTCTGTGTTAAGATCATACAAAGAGCATACTATAACGTGGTGTGAATATGTAACAAGTTGAAGTGAACAGATATATAATCATAATAGCAATAGGAGAGACACAGAGAGGGGGTTCCACACTGAAGCCATGCTTATGGTACCCATGTGCCCAAGGGGGCAGCCCCGTGAAAACAGATGAGGTGAGAGGAGATAGCGAGCTGCCAGATCCGACTAATGGCACAGACCTTCAAAGGGATCCCTTGAGGGGGTCCAAGAACCGCATATGCCGCCCGCTATCCGGATTCCCACGGACAACGAGGGACCGAAAGAGTTGCTTTACACATTTCATTCCTGCCAAGCTGTACCTAACGCCTTCGCTGACACTTGTGACCCTGAAAGAACCAACCGGATGAACGGTGAATGTGACCTTCCACGTTACCGCGGATCCAACAGCTTATGTATCATAAACGCTTAGGCAAATTTTTAGCAAATATTGTGAATTTGTTAGGGAGAATAGAAAGATATGCACTATATTACTTAATGTATGCATGAAATAGGATATTGAAAATAATATATAACACGAATTAATATTTGATATAAAATTTAAGTGAGAAAAGAAATATTAGTAATGATTTTCAAATGTTAAGTTTCTTAACAGCTATACCCCAGGGACCTACTACGGTAGGTGCGGGTTTAGCGCACCCGGGGTCTCGAGTCATACTCTCGATTGGGTTCCTCTAAGGGGTGAGAGTGCATCTGCTAAACGCCCAATAAACTGTGGTCCACTTTTGTGTTTGACCTCCCACCTGATACCTTCCTGAGCACAGTCTGATGGATAACCCACGCGCGGGTAGTAGGTGAATGGGGACACGCAAGAGGTGACTGGGTAACCGCGTAATTCCCAGCCTCTGGTTATCATGTAGGATCTGTGTTCATATCCGCTGATAAAGGTCAGTGCCGGTGAGGGGCCATTTCACGAGCTGATGCATTCCTGAAGGCGATTGGGTCCCTCTGTCTATACACTCAGTTGTGTGGGATAGGTTAAGGTGTGTTGCAGGTAGATCAACCCATATACCAATAAGGGTTTAAATACAGCTGCAGAAGCTGTTGTTGATCCATTTGAGATGGCCAAAACAATTAGCAGTGCTGTAGCTCAAGTGTCTATCTCGGAAAACTACCCCTCTGATTTCTTTCCAATTAAAACTCAGGTGGAATCCCAAGGCTTTGCATTTCGTCAAGAAACGCAGAACATTACAATCGTCGTTTCACCATGTGGAGTTAGAACATTCTCTTTCATCTTCGCAAATATCAGCACTCCTGAAGGTAAAACATTCTCATCGAGGTCTATAATCGTGTTTGGGTTGACAGTATTGTTCCCCAAAGTTGGCGGAAGGCCACCGTTATGCCCATTTTGAAGGCTCCAAAGGACCGTCACCTCCGCTTCAGCTACCGTCCTATTTCCCTCACCAATTGATTGGACGGTTGGTATGGTGGTTAGAAGGTCGTAACCTTCTGACTAACATCCAGTGTGGTTTTCGACGACTCCGTGCAACTGTAGACCATCTCGTGTGGATATCGACACAGATAATGAACGCATTTATTAAGAACTGTCAAACCGTTGGCATATTTTGAGATCTCGAGAAGGCTTATGATACGTGCTGGCGAGCAGGTATTCTACGCTCCCTGTATACGTGGCACATACGTGGACGCCTACTGCTGTTCGTTCAGGAGGTTATGAAAGACCGGTTTTTCCGAATAAGGACGGGCTCCACTTTTTCTATTTCGTTTGTTCAGGAGTAGTACCCCAGGGTTCGGTACTAAGTGTCACGCTTTTTGCTATAGCAATTAACTCCATCTAGCTTTTAAAGCTGGTCGGTATACGAAGGCTGTGAAATGACTTTCCCTTTGCACGACCAAGACGTATAAAAGTGAATAACTACCTTCCATTTGAGGAAAGCGTGAGTATTGCAAAACTCACACAAATAGCAAGGAGTATCTCCGAAACGGCTCACTCTGAACACAAACTATTTGGAAATACATTGAGTATTGTTGCCAGTTCTATTCTTCCGTATCGTATGATGTGGTCTATCTCTTGCTGTTTACCAGTTATACAAAACTCATCAAGAGTAAACACGACTTCATACGCTATAGGCAGAAAATGCATAACATACATTTCATTAGTCATAAAAAAGTGTTAAACATAATGTCATATCGCAAGGTAAATGAACGGAATGGGTAAAATGATGCTCAATAAGTCCGAGGTCCATCGAGTTTGAAGTTACCCAACATTCATCTTCTCAGGATAAGGGAAAACCTCGGGAAAAGCCTTATCCGCATAACTAACCCCAAGCCAGATTCAAATTCGCGACCTATTGAAAGTGAGGCAGACCCGCTAACCATCAGGCTACAGAGGCGAGCTGTAAACTGTAGCTTAAGTTGGAGCCACTTTCTTTGAAGTATTTGTGTCGCATCCTTAAAAGATGTTAAACTTAAATGCCAACTTTGGCTTCTAAACCACTTTTGGTTTTTGGCTTATGCTGTCCACAGACTGACAGATACACACACAGACACACATAAACACACGGACACACAATCACACAGTTTGCATTCAGGGGACCTCAAAACGTATTTCCGGCGAAATCTTGACATTGAACTTCTGGATGAAATACAACACTTCCTCTACTTAGTACACGTAGTAGAGAAAGTAAACATATGATATGTTGCCTCACATGACCTACTCTACTCTGGTACTAACTATTCTCACAACCCTTATTCCTCTATTGTCTTCACGTTAGCCAGGATAAATGTTTGTATAAACTATTTTACTGTATATTTTCTGGTAGATACAAGGGGTATAAGT